>CM036537.1:31774939-32032439 GCA_020745685.1 Tautogolabrus adspersus | reverse complement strand
GTGTTTCTAAGTGTGTGTTTGAGGGATGAATCATCCTCCTTTTTTTCCCAGGGTTGGTTCCAGTTTTGAACCCCTCCTCACACTTGTGCCTCTCAAAACCTCACCTCTCTCCTCCCTCCTGTCTGCAGTGACTCACTGCGGTCTGTTAGCGCTCACACCCACAAAAAACCTGGGCTGGAGGGTGGGTGGGGTGACGGGGTGTAGTGTGGGGGTCAGCGGGTGGGTAACGGGTGTTTCCTCTTATATCCTGGATGGCTTCACATGGACAAGTTAGTATGTTTAGCGACCTCTGGAAGGCTTTTGCTAGGTGTGGACATTATGACTGGATTCAGCTGTAATGACAGTTTTAGTCCACACTGCGTGCACACACACACACACACACACACACACACACACACACACACACACACACACACAGAAAAACAGCTGCTGGAACACTTAGCGGTGAAGCCATATTATAGAAATCACAGTGACAAGCGGTATTAACCCTAAACGTCAGCGTCAATTTGACCGAGAGAAGTGCAGCACGTTATGCTTCTCAGGCCAACGTTTGGTTTGGCTGCAGCCCACAGGGAAGGAAATCCTACTCTGTTTTTTAAATGCATTTACTTTAATCATGTTTTAAATTTCTTTTTGTTATGCATTTAAGGAAGCTGTGTGTTTTACTCTAACTGCCTGCGATTTGTCAGAGTTAATGTGGCTGTACTGTATCTGATTGTAGGAATCACTCACCTTTATGAGCCCTGTCTCGTGATACAGTTGTCATCCGGTGTGATTTACATGTCCCACACATGTTAGCATGCCATCACATGGTCTCAGATCGTGTCGAGGTTAAGGCTGCTGAATTTGGAAACACATCTTTAGACCTCCAGGTGGCCTGACAGTTTAAATACACACAGATTTTGCCACAATATGTGTTTTTGGTCCTAAAAGGCTGAGCATGCAACATTTTGAATATGAAGAAAGAACAAATGAAATATACCCTGTGTAAATAAAATGTGGAGTAAGGCCCCATGTCGTTTTTTTCTGAGTGCCAGCGTCTCTTTTCAAATTGTTTTCCATGGGTGGAGAGCGTTCACAGAAAGAGGCCGCCTGGAGAAAAAGCGCAGGGCCCTTAGGTAAGACGTGAAGTAAAAAAAAACGACACGGAAGTAGCGGACGAATCAATAGAGTCTGCTATACGATGCTATAATGAGAAGATTTGCCTTTATAGCAATGCTACGTGTAGTAAAACGGAATAACACTATCAACAAAAGAGCGGAGAACAACATACTGGAGAACAGAAAACGTAATGCAGCCGTTTCATTACGTGCACGGAGATCGTAGAGGTCGCGTGCATACAGCACTGTGCAGTAGTCACAGTATTTGAACGTCACACCGCCCACCCATTGGCCCAAGATTAGTCTGAAGTTAAATTTCAGTTTAACCGATTAGGAAGTTATTTACCTAGGAACATCCTTACTCTGTACCGAGATTTGAACCGGACACCCTCTAGTACCCAACTCAACAGATTGAACTTCTGCGGCTCTAATGTTCATCAATGTCTTCAAACAGTCGTTGAAATAACGTAACTCTTGAACCAGTTTTGAACTCTTTATAAAAAGAAAACTGTTCCCTGGGAATGTGAATGGTAAACTCAGGATGTATTTATATCAGTGTAGAAAAGGCCTCAGGTTGATATCACTGCAATTAACACTTATAAAACACCACTTAACACCACCAAACCAGCCACAGGGCCATGACACACCACTGAAACGAGGCCTATACACTCTGACAGATGACACAGTAAAGCGTGTGTGTGTGTATGAATATGGGGGCAACAGGGACTGTCAGCATTGCTTTGGTTAACAAACAGCCAGCGGGGACACACATGTGCAGAGGAGGAAGTGTTATCACCAGCAGAACACACAGTCGTTCTACTGCAGGGGGGCTCGGACATCTAATGGACTGAACAGACTTAGTTATAGAACTAAGGAGACAAAACTGAATGTTGAATCACTATATACATCTTTTCATACAGACATATCTTTCCACTTCCATGTTAGCATCAATCTGCACACTCATTTTCCCGCCCACACTTGGATTTACATTTAAGAACACCTAGCTGTGGGAGTGTCACCCACCTGGGGGAGGGGTTACTGCCCTCTGTGATGTCATGAAGGGAAATTCTCCAAACGGCGTGTTTGAGCACACATTTTCTGAAAACAAAAAAAGGGTTGCAATATTCCACTTGGCTTGGGACACAGTTGTGTTTATGTTCGCTGCCATGTTTGTGAGCTGTAAAAGTATGCAACATCCAGTTGGTAACGCTTCCCGGACTGCTCGCTCTCATTAGCTATTGTGGGTTTTTCTTCAGAGGCACCAGGATGTGGAATCGGTAATATCAAACATGTTTTAGAGAACACACCCTTACCACAAAGAAGCGGGACTCTACTGGAAAAAAAGGTTTAACTGGTAAAAAACACTTTTTGGAAGGGGAGCAGACTTCACCACAACACCTGGATCCTGATTGTTAAGAGAACTGAGCAGAAAATGTCTGTATTTGTGTTCTTCTAGTATAACAGTATATCTGTTTAAAGCGATATTTCCTGGGCAGCCCGTGAACTGAGGCATGAAATGCGTTTGCTTTTTGTACAGTGGACCAGTTGGACTTGCAGGAGTTCATCTACCACAGTGAACTGACAACCCGCAACACATATTTTCTTGTAGCGCGTCAACTTTCCGTTTGAAATGTGTTCTCTTGTGCCCCAGGTCGAATGAACAGCGTGTACTTCATGTATGTGTGTTCATTGTTTTTGTATCAGACGAGCTGTTAGCGGCGACAGCGCTACAGTGGGGAAACTGGTACACTAATACCTTGTGACAAGGGTATCCAGAGTTGACCCAGTCTAAAACTTTCTCTCCTCTTTCTCTGGTTTTTCACATCATTTTCTGCGTCTGTCTCTGAGCTCGGCTGACAGCTGTTGTGTGGAAGGAAGGACAACCCTCCGGTGTTGTTTTTCCATGTCACTGTGAAGCGCTGTCATCCATCCAGACTCCGCCGCTCTTGCCAACAGTCACCAGCCGTGATTCCTTTAACATGCTTTTGGTTAGCTCGTGGATTCTGCGCAACGCTCCAGCAATTTGAACCTAATGATCTGCTAGTGCCACACATTTTTAAAGCCAGCTATGCGGCCCTTGCTCTGATCTGAAATGAGCTAATTAGCTGAGTATTCTTAGAAGAGGAGTTCAAGCAAGGATTAGGAGAAAAGGGCAGGAGGGGTGTGTGCATGTGTGTATGCAGAGGGGGGTTCATGTGTAGAAGAGCTGAGGGGGTGAAAAGCAGAAAACGAGAAGGGATATGAACTGAAAAGAGGAGGAAAACGGGGTCAAACAGAGGCTGACGTGTTTGTGGGTGTCTCAGTGGAGAGAAACAGCATGATAATTAGCCCGTTAATCATCTGCTTTGAATCACCCCAAAAAGCCTCCAGGTTACACACATCTGTGTGTGTCGTGTGTGTGCGTCTGACAATGTGTCCAGGTATGCTGAATACCTCTGCAAAGTTGACGACCCCATAAAGACCTGCCTGCAGGTTCTCTACAGATCATAACTCAGCGCCTCAACCAAACCTCACACAGATCCCGATCCTGACACAGAGCTGATCTACGCTGCAACAGCAGACTGGAGATTCATGCCTGTCCATACTCTACAAAGCAATAACCCACAAAGTCCATAAAACATCTCGCAGAGAAGTTTTACCTTAAAACACAAAGTGGAGAAAGTGTCCAAATATCAAGTTGCAGCCACTATATCCATAAATCACAGCTCAAAGAACTAATCCTGAATCCTGCAATAAAAACTCTGCAGCTATTCGCCACAATCGTAAAGTCTGACTACTTTGTAAATCAGTGTAATTTACTGATGTACTTTGGGAGGCAATAACACAGTAACCAATCATAGAGGTGAGTCGGTACTGACAGTGATAATTCCCTAAACCTTAAGATTTGTGGGGAAATGATTGATGCTAACTTTTTTACAGATTAATCTCACACGATGAGGATTGAGCCACTGATGAAGAAACTTTTGGTTTGAAGTTTTCTTGGTGTCTTCCCGACATTTCAGAGAAATCACACTAAGTATCAGTCATGTAAACTCAGTCACATCGTTACATATGAACTTGTGTTGGACATCGATACCAAACAATTTATCTGGGCAACATTGCAGCCCCCTTTTCAGTGGAGGATAAATATCTAACAAAGATATCCTTAGCAGCCAACATAAGAACAGTAACATGAAAATGGTTCCATCCATCCATCCATTTGCCTTTGCTTATACGAGGTTAGGTCGCGGTGGCAGAAAGCACAGTAAGTCAACCCAGACTTCAACGTCCTCCAGCTCCTCTTAGGGGATTTCGAGGTGTTCCCAGGCCAGACGGGATATATAATCCCTCCAGCGAACTCTGGGTCTACCCTGGGGTCTCCTCCAAGTTGTGGCGTGCCCGGAAAAACCTCCAAAAGGAGGCATCCTAATCAGATGCCCGAACCACCTCAACTGGCTCCTTTTAGATGTGAAGGAGTAGCAGCTTTACTCCGAGCTCCCCCCGAATGTCTTATCTCCTCACCCTATCTCCAAGGCTGAGCCCAGACAGCCTCCGGAGCAAACTCATTTCGGCCGCTCGTATCCGTAATCCTCTTCTTTTGGTCACTACCCAAAGCTCATGACCACAGGTGAGGGTTGGAACGGAGATCAACTGGAAAATCGAGAGCTCATGAAGATGGTTACAGCCCAGAACTCCAACAAAGACTAACTGGATAGATGTTGTGACTAAGGTTGAAAGTATGGAGAGAATGACTTTCTTTCTTTAAAGTCGAGTCAGACAGTTTTGATTGTATCTATGTTAACCTTGGTGATCGAAGAGTCTAACAGCATGAATGCAGATGAATTATTTAATTAGCTCATGGCAACACATGAGGAACTAGTGCCATGATCTTTAAGATTTACTGCAGCTCAGAGACCATTTACAGAATGGTTTGTCTCTCTTCACATTATTAGTTTCCTATAGATATTAATATGGTGATGTTATTTGTTTTTCTCTTGTCTGAATAAGTACCCTGATTATTTGTACATGTAGAGACACAGCTGTTCTGTGCACATGTATTTCAACTCAACAAAATACTTAATTGAATGCAGTCAGATTGATTTAAAGTCTGCAGCCGCACAATGTTAAACATGCTCAGGGAGAGGAGTGCAAGTCGTGTTCAGATGTCTAATGCTGTTTTCATAAATGCACTGTTGAAATTTCCCAGAACATTTCAGGACATGCTGAGATCTTTCTGAATTGCTTCTTCACATTTGCACCTCACAGTGGAAGACTTGTTCTGATTGTATGTAAGGTGAAGGGGGGTAACATGGGGCAGGAAATAAGGCAACAGAGTGACAATAGAATGACATTATATGCATTTTCTATTGATGCTACCTGTACCTCACATGTATTGACAGACAAGTTGAGGAACAAGCTTACAGGCAGAAAGAGAATGCAAACGCTTGTATTTGCACAACGATTGCACCAGTGCTCACTGATTGTGAGATACAAACCTCATCATCCCGCCCACTGAATATATATCCTACTGTGTTCTCATATCTGCTCAGCCCAACTTTAGGAAAACTTTGGAAGGAAACTGGCTGGAAAAAATCCGGTTAGAGTTTGAGTGCAAAAAAAACGCAGTTTGCATTTACAGATGCAGCTCACCCTGAAAATGTAGGGCCATTTTCAGGAGTTTTGTGAATGTCTGCGAGTACATACATCAGATTTCTGCTGACCGCTTTCGTCTCGTCAGTCTTCAACTCTTAAGCATGAAGAAGAAGCAAGAAAAAGACGGCGCTGCTCAGATCAGTCCATGAGAATGATTTCCCCCTCAGGGTGCAGCAGAGTTAAAGGTTAAAACCTCCTCATTAATCACAGTTATAGTCTGACCAACACTCTCTCAGCACATGAAAAGTTAAAGTTGACCATCCCTCAAAGCGCTTCAAACACATCATTTTTTTCTTTGAAGCATAAAATCATAATAAAGGCTTTTAAGTCATTCCATTCGTGCACATATATCTGAAACAAGCTGCAGAAGCTGCTCATCACTGCATGTTGGATTAATGAGAAGATCGACAGTCAAAGATAAAAGCTTCAGTTGCAGAATAAATGCTGCAGCCTGTGAGTAAATAAATCTGTCTTCTTCTCTGCTGTCACATCATCTTAAACTCTGCTGTTTTCTCCCTTTGCTCTCCTGCACGTCAGGTGTCAAATGTAAAAGTAGAATTGTCTCTTTCCTTAGAAGTGCTCTAATGTTTGAAGAAAGCTGCGAGCAGCATCAAAGTAAAGGACGTCTTTGTCTGAATAACAGGGAGGCATCACTTTAACAGACAGCTAAAGGCCCGTAGTGTTAGACAGCGATGACGGATTGTGTGTTTGTTTTCACTTACAACTCAAATAAAAAAAGGAAACAGCTGAGATATTCTGTTAAATTGTGTTAGGATGTGTTTCGTCACATATTTAATGTCTGAAAGAGCTGTGAGTGAAATGCTGCACTTGGAGAATTATTTACAGAGCACCTTTAAAGGGGGGCGGCAGGAGTTCAGTCTGTCGGGACTTGGGCTGGGAACTGGGGGGGTCACCGGTTCAAGCCAAGCAAAAATATATATTTAAATAAAACATGTATAAATAACCCGAACATCATAAGAAGCCAAGCAACTGTGTGGTCACATTTTATGTAATGTGTTTATGAAATAATATTATGAGGAAATACCACTAATATGTGCTATACTGGCCAGCTAACCAGTAGGCCTACACTTAAGTGTCGCCAGCAGGAGGCAGTGTAGCTGTGCTTTCCCGTGCATGGACTCTCTTTGTTGCTTCCTCATTCTTCGGAGTGAAGCTGAACTGAAAAGAAGCGCAGCTGCCTGTTTTCTTCTGTTTGTACAGGTTAGTATGGTTGAAACACATGTTGATAAACACAAAGAAAACAAGCTACATCACATTGGTAAAGGTAGTTGAACTGTATGTTTGTGAACAAGTAGAGACAGTGATAACTCCTACCGCGTGCGGGCCAAGATGGCGCCGGCGATCGTCGCGTCTTTTTGTTGATTTAAATCAGCTCCTGTACATCTCATTTTGAATCATTATGTTAACAACGTGACGAAGTGTTCTGAAGGTTAGTGAAGGTGTTGTTAGTGTCTTGTGTGTACGTTTTCAATGTTATAAGGAGTTGCAGTTGTCAGTCTTCAGCTCTTGTTTATTAGGAGCAATGTGCTAGTCTCCCTTAAGGGAACTTTCAATAGCCTGGGAAATTATACACGTGAGGTAAATATTTTCCTCAAGTAGTTTAAGAGTAAAAGTAAACTCTGATTCAGTTTTAGAGATGATGAATATGTGTTTATGTAGTTAAATACTGGTAGGATATAGAATTATTTGTATAAGAAATTAGTTTTATCCTGGAAACAAGATACGGAATTGGTCGACAGTTTGTATTGTGTTTATTTGTGATATTGTGAATTCTGTATTAATGAAACAATATTAGAGTACAGAAAACAAAGCACAAAGTGTCAGAAAAAGAAGCATTTATTTTGAATACTGATTTAATAAATTCTACGGAGTGAAGCTGAGCTGAAAAGAAGCGCAGTTGCCTGTCTCATTCTTTTCTTCTGAGACCTGTAACACAACACAAGAACCCAACTACTTTAATTAAGACCCAGAAAACAGAAGATGTAAGAAGTGAGGTCAATGTAGTGGTCATAATTCCTTGTTTTGTTGCTAAATTGTCACTTCCTGTCTTATTTTGTAATTTTCTATGCTAGTGTTTCTTGTTTCCCTTTATTGAATTATTTACAAGTTTAGTTCTTTATGTGTTCCTGTTTTATTTTGTAATTTCACCCTCCTTGTGTTCCTGTTTTATTTTGTAATTTCACCCTCCTTGTGTTCCTGTTTTTACTTGTGTGTTTCTTCACTGTAATATTCTGAAGTTTAGTGTTTCCTGTTTTATTTTGTAATTTCTTATCCTCCTGTTTCTGTGTCCTGTGTATTGTTACTGTTACATTCTTGAGTTCTCTGTGCGTCTTTAGTGTTTCCTGTTTTATTTTGTAGTTCATGTTCCCTTGTGTTTCTTGTCTCACTTCCTCTCTTTGTCTGGTTTCCCTCCACTTTGATTGCCCTGATTGTCTTCACCTGTGTCGTTAGTCTCACCTGTGTCTGATTACTCCTCGGTGTAGCTTCCCTCTTGTTGTCAGTTCCACCTCTTTGTTTTTCTAACACAGGGAAAGTAAAATTAAAATAAAAAGGAGTTTAAGCAACAAATGGAGAAGCAGTAAAAACAGATAAAACCGATAGCAGCAGTGAAAATGAATAAAAGCAACAAAAGGAAGTCAAACAATAAAAAGAAATAAAAGCAGAAAAAACAGATTCTACAATTCATTTATCCGACGCTTTCATCCAAAGCCACGGATAACAGATAATAGAGGAAAACATTGACCGCCCGCTTTTTTGGCGGCTCTGGTACTGGAAGTACATTTTCCCATTTGAAACCTCCGTTGACATTTCACAAAGTCTTTATATCAAGAGATTGAAGCCTGGAACCATGACAACCAGCTACCTCAATACTCGTGACTAGTCTTAAGAAGTGATTTAAAAGACGTCACTGACTCTCCACACTTTGTCTCCTCAGGCACGTCGTTCCAAAGCCGAGGGGCCCCCACTGGAAAAAGCACCACTTCCTACTCGAGCTAATCACACAAAGAAATGCAGACGATTGTGAGCACATACACCCAGGTGCGGTTCAATCAGGTGTGTCAGGAAGGTGAGTTATTTCATTATCCATCATCGACCTCTGTGCGACCCCTCCCCTCTGTAACAGTAGGTCCTGTATTAGCGGCTGTAATGTTCTGACCAACATGCTCCTCCGTCTTTTCCACATCTGGAGCTGCCTCAGGACGTGCACTGAAGCTGACTGGTGTTGGCAGGCCTCTTTGACTGGTCATTGGTGTGTGTGTGTGTGTGCTCCCTCACCTTGCTGTGGGCAACACATTACAGTGAGGGTTGACGGCGGCTGTTTTAAGGTCACACACCCCCCGCCCGCACTCGTACAGCTCCTCTGCGAGGCATCTTGAGGTCAGCGGCAGAGTTTCCCTGTTTTGTCGGCTGTGAGGAGACGGGAGGGTCGGACTTGATGTAGTCTCCGAGGGAAGAAAGAGAGAGGAAGAGGAGGGGGGGATGCAGGCGAGTTGGAAGAGCCTGGTTCAGATATGAAGGGAGGAAGATGTAAGCAGAGGAGCTGGTTAGCAACAGTCTGTGTGAGATGGATGGTTTGTTGTTTATTTGAACACCTGCGACCTGAGATACAGAAATAAACCAACGCGGGTTATTAATCTCTTAAACTGTCTGACGTGTGTTTCTCACATCTGAATTTATGTGAAAACAGCTCTGAAAACTTTGTGCAAAGGTCCTCGCCCTTCATCAGACATGTCATGTTTATTGAAGCAGCTTCTAGTGTTCCGACTTCGTCTTCCTCCGTCTTTGGATTTCTTTTAAAAACATTTATTTAATGTAAAACCTTTTAAAAAATATTATCACTCAGTTTTTTTAAAGTTAAAGACTTTGCCTTGTGTCATTAGTAACTACACAACCCCAAAATTCAAAAGTATGAGTTCTATTTATGAAGAGAAGTGAGAAAAATGACATGTTGCAATTTTATTGTCGGAGAATAGAAATAAAAAATAATATTAGACGACTGTGGTTAGTATCCTGATCCCAGCAGCGTGATACATGATCATGAGCTGATTGTTTCATTATAGTAATTAAGAGTAATGTTTAATAAAAGGTCACGTGTTGACCAAGTTGCAGTTTTATAAAAGAAAAGAAGATTGGTATGCCTTTATTTTAGAGATAGGACAGTGGATAGAGTCAGAAACCTGGGCGAGAGAGAGAGAGAGAGAGAGAGTGGGGAGCAACATGCAGGAAAAGAGCCACAGGTGGAACCTAGGCCGCCCGCTCTCGAGAACCTGCGCCTCCGTACATGGGGTGCATGCACTCACCGCTAGGCTACAGGCACCCCAAGTTACACTTCTTACATCAGTCGAGTGCAAAACAGCTCGTGTCCTTGAGGAGACACTGTTTGAAAGTGGGCCTGTTTTTAAACTACTCATGGCTTGTCCCCCCTCTTTCTAACAGCTGTTTGATCCCTCAGCCTTCTTGCGTGGGTATTTGAAACGGGTATAAATGCAATTTTGCTTGACATTGACAAAACCTTAAACATGTTTGTGTTTGTAGCGCAGCTCTGCTTTCTGGGCCAAAAGATACAGGACAACAGCGAGCCTCATTTTTCATTTCTTCGATCTAAAGTCCTTCAAACACGGCTCAATCTGCTTCTCATCTCTCTCTCCCCCCTGAGATCTGTTTTCTCCATCACCCCATGTCCTGTAGGAATCTGACAAGGATATTATTAATGCGATAAAGACTTTTCGCTTCCTCCTCCTCTGGCCTGTAATAAAAAACTCTGTGTAAACACGGCAGAGCCGTCCAGATCATACACTGTGCAGATCCCTGTCTTGTTCCCTGATTTTCATCTCTGGCTCGGGGTGTGTGCTGGAAACTTAAGGCCCAGCAGGGTTTTATTCATTGCGCACAAAAAATAAATGCACGGATGAATGATCAACACAAAGGTTGCTACAGCGCCCAGCACATAAACCCATATGAACACCTGAGGACACTGGCACAGAAAAGGGAATTAATCCCACTCACACAAAAAATATGACCCACTAATGCCCTCCAATGCTCACACAGTCACATTTGATGAGTCTGAGCGCCATCTGTGACACCAGCTGAGGTCGTGTGTGTGTATAAAGTGTAGACAGACATGCGAGCACTCCGTGTGATGCCTTTCCAGTAAGACATACCTTCCCAGTGTGGATCAAAGCTCGGCCTATTTACTCCTTCTGGTTGGAAAAAGTCAACAGACCTGATAATAATGTTTAGAATAATTGTGGTTTATTTTCCATTTTCTCTTTAATATTCCCCGTATTGCCAGGAGTCTCTTCCTGCAGCTGGCAGGATTATGTCTCAGAGATGTGACTTATGATATTTGGGTCCGTTCAGGAATGGGATCAGTGTGTGTGTGCAGAGTGGACGTACTTTGCTACGAAGATCGAACATTCCTGGGTGACACTGTTCCCACAACGTTGCCCAAAAAAAACCCCGAGCGTCACGTCCTCTCTGCCCTTCTAAGGACATCTCTTCACTCTGGGGATGAACGAGTGCAGACGTGTAAATGTAGACCTTAAAACAATAAAGACCGTTTTTATTGAGACGGAGAAACCTTTGAGGCAGTTCAATCTGCGTACCTGAACGTTTAAGGAGAAAAGGTTTTGGTCCCGTGTTCTTTTTTTACTTTATGACTTTACCATGTGTGTTTTGATCCAGAGAGCACAGCAGAGCATAAATTGGCTTGCTTTGTTCATCATTTAGAGCCCGTGTCCACTAACAGCGCCCATTTTTAATACAAAACCAAAGCAGTTTTCAGCGATGAGCATCCTTAATGCAAAACGCCCCCAGTGTCAGCTGTTTTTTTGCCGATGCGCTCACAGCACCCTCAAAGACCAATAAGAATCAAGAAGGGGCGGGACGTCTGATATCAGCAACAATGGCCGAGAGGACACTTATCTGACTCTGAGCTGTCTCCAGGTCTAAAGCAGCTGCTGATCTACGACACCACACCTTTACTTTTTTTTCTGGTGATATTTCTTTGAATAAAAGCAAATATTGAGCACATGGAGCGAGAAGAGAAGACGTTTTTATTCACACATGTCCTTCAACCCGTTAAGTTTTTCCCATTCAGACAGGAAGTGGGTTCTTAGGTGTTAATATATGATATAAAATGAATGCTGCTACAAGTTATCCAAGATGGTGTGTGAAGAAAAGTATGTGTTATTGGTTATATTCACAGAATCAATGACTCAAGATGCTGGTTTCTTGATACAAACTTCCTCAACCTCGCCCGCTATGAATTTCTCTGAATGTTTCCTGCTCTGTTCATACATCAGCTCAACCCGACTTCACATAAAGACTTTACTAGTGGGGCGCTGGTGGCACAGTGGTTAGTGCGCTGCCCTATGTACGGAGGCTATAGTCCTCCAAGCGGGCGGCCCACATTCTAATCCAACCTGTGGCTCCTTTCTCGCACGTCATTCCCCACTCTCTCCCTGATTTCCGACCCTAGCCACTGTCCTATCTCTACAATGAAGGCATAAAAAGCCCAAAAATAAAACTTAAAAAAAAAGAAAAATAAATTACTAGTGAAATGGCAGAAAATTCTTGCTCTTTGATTTCACACCTTTAACACACGCTGAACATTTTGTGATACCTGTCAGGGACGTAGCTATCAAGGATTAGCAAATTAGGTATCAAGTAAATAGTCTGCTACAGTTTAATGCAGATGTCCCTGGCGTATTTTACTCATCCTTAAAAGTTCATTTCGGACCATGACAGAGTGCTCAGCTGCTTGTTTGGACGCTACCGTACTAATTGGTCAATAAATCGCTATATGATTCAGAAAACAGCAACGAAACCATCGAGCTACTGAAAAATGTAGAAAGGCCACTAATGCCGCTACTTGTAGTGTTGTTACTGCCCAGCACTGCTTATACATGAACATAACAGGATCAGCAAAGAGTACTCAAAGCGCTTTGTCACACTTACACCATCACACATACATCGGACATGTAGCTGCAGGAGCTGGGGATCGAACCCTCGTTGAGAGATGACTGACTCTACCACCTGAGCCACAGCCGCCCCATAGTGAAGTTATAGTTTGTATAAGTGTGTATGCACCTGCACAGAATATAACCTTTAAAAGTTCTAATGAGATTTGTTGGTTCTTTCTCACATGTTTAACTCCCTCTGACGGGCTGCCGTACATCACTTTGATTTCTCGTCTTATGTAACGAGACATTACTTAACGACGGCATCAAGTTCTAACACATAAAACACTCAATGCCACAAGAATGCAGCTGTTGGATTCGTGGTTCAGGCAGAAATAACCCCAATGTGTAATTTTAGACATTTATTCCTGGGCAGACAACGCGGTGAGAATGAACAATGTTCACGCTGAGAGGCTTTTCAGGCTTTGTGGAGGTTGTTAATCTAAAGTAATGATTAAGTTGTTTTCCCCTTAAAAATCGCAGTGTGCTGCTTTACCTCCCTGAATGTAACACTGCTCCCTTCTCCGAGTGATCGTTAGACATTTCCTGACTTTATTGTAAAGACAGCTGTTCTTCAGTGTGTGTGTGTGTGTTACAGTGGCGGCAGATGATAGCTTTGTCTAACGACACCCCTGTGTACCTCACCACGTACACCCTCTCTCTCTCACACACACTGCCCTACATATTTTTCCATCCTATGTGACCGTCCAAGTGGTAGAAGGTGCCAATAGCCTTAAAACCACAGGAAAATTGTGTTTGAGATTCATAAATTCAATAGTAATATGAATAACAGCAGAGCGGAGGGCTGTTCTCCCAACGACGACAAAAAACAACTAAATGTAAAGATAATGACTTTTTCCATAGTTTGAACTGAGCCTCAAACTGCCTCTCGTGTTACCAGACAAATAGGCAGTTAAAATAAAGTTGCACTTGAACCTTGCGTGGTCATTTCATTTTTTTTAATGGGTTACTCCCAGGAGTGTGTTCAGATTATTCAGCGGTCAGTAAATGTGAGTGGTGAGGAAATGTACACAGAGTGGGTCGTTTGTGGCCGGCTTAATGACCTCAGTTTTAGAGGCTGAACGGTGACTTTGCGTTTGTGTTGAATGTTCATGTCTGAGGACGTGCACGAGGACACACTATCCATGCACACTCAGTTAGAGAGAAGCAGTAAGAAAGTTGGCGGTGGTGGTTGTTCTCATAACATCGTTTCATTGCTGGCATTTTTTTGTGGTTCTAAATCTGGGTGCATGTTTGTTGATGTAGAGGGTGGAATGAAAGTGTGTGTCTGTGTGTGTGTGTTTATGTGATGATGAATGGGACTCATCAAAAGCCCAGCTCTAGTCCTCCCTCGTCATGCTGCCTGTATTTATTTGTACAAACTAATGTCTTGATTTACAGGAACTTCATCCTCCTTGTATTTATTTATCTCGCTCTGTCTGCACATCTCTGCCTCTCCTTCTCTGCTTTATCAGGTGTCTACTTTATGTCGAGCCATTACTACAGATTGAGAAACCCACACATTCATGCGAGACTTACTGAGTATTAAAATGCATATCATGACTATTTAAAGATATACTCGTATTACTCATTTTATTCTCATTTTCACCTTTTACGTTGTCAGTCTGTGAAACCTTTAGAGTAGCTTTGCATGATTTGCAGCTCAAATTCCTTATTTATCCTTTACGGCGTCAGTAAAAACCTTCCTATCAGCTTCTGCCTGATACGGTTCATTTCAGCTGCAGTCTCTGTAAGGCCTCCCTCCCCACTTTCTTCTGATTGGCTGGCTCTCTGGAAGACTTTCCAGGGGACAGACATTGCAGGGCTGCCAGGGGAGGACTGTTCCAAGCCCCTAGGAAATGCGCTGACCGTCAAAGCTAATTTTACATGGTGGCCAGACCTGGTACTGCAGCATCACGTGATGCCCAAAAAGACTTGTCCCCATAAGCTTACTGCTTTAAATGTTGGCATCACCCTTCAAGGTTTTTCCTTTTCACTCTCAATGCTAGTATCATCCCTTTCTCTTTTAGCATTTTCCTTCTATATCATCATTGTAGGTTTTCTTTTTTTGGCCTGCTCTTCCAGCTGCTATACTAATCCTATTTGTTGGTTATTAGAAAAGTTGAACATTGTTTATTATTTCGTAGCTATGGTAACTTAACGCTGTGTCACAGGACTTAATGTTAACATCATCGCAATCATTATACGGTAACAAACATTAGACCAAAATTAATTATTTTTAAATGAAGTGAACCTGATGTTACACACATGCACGCACACACACACACACACACACACACACACACACATGCACACACACAGAACATACAGAACTCCTACAACTTCTTATGCCGGTCCCCATTTCTAATCCCAGGCTTTTAGTTAGACAAAGAACTCTGTTCTCTCCACGGTCTCCATGCTAATCTGCCCTCCGAACTACAAAGGCACTGCTCCCTGCTTCTACAGGGATTACCATTCGCTTATTGAACCACCTCTCGTGGGTTTGAAACAGTTCGGAGAAAGAGAGCACAAGAGGGAGATGCAGTTGCATACAGTTAAGGGGAGCAAAAGGCATGAACCCACTTGAATTTATTTTCTTTCACTGAGCCCAAAGCGTGATTGAAATGTTAATATCAGAAGAGCTTCGGTCCCATATTCTGCCCTCAGATAAATTTCTCCTTTTGCACAGAAGGTGAGAGGAGGAGATTGTAACGGAAAGAAAGAATGAGAAAGGGCCGCAAATAAAGAACAAGAGTAAAAGAAAGTGAGACGGAGAAGCTGGAATGTGGGAGCTGCCAGTAAAAGCGTCCCGTGTAATCGCCCGAGTAATCCTTGTAAAATTACCCTGCAAAGGTGGTGTGTGCATGTGTGTGTGTCTTATGTGTATGTGTTTAATAATAGTTTCAAAATGGAAGACTCTATCATTTTACACTTTATTATTTGTGGCTCTTTATATTCCATTTGAGGTTCTTCTCTGTTTATTATTGGAGTTGATTAGCAGGCCGCTCTGATGTGTGCACGTAATGTTTGCCTCCGTCCATGAACTCACCCCCTGCGTCTCTGTCTTCATTTCCAGTCATGCCTGATGATACTCCAGTTGCAGCAGGAGGACGGTCAGGAGTAAAAAATCTCACTGTGCAACTTGGGTTGGGTATAGTGAAAGGTAACATATGTAAAATACACTTCACCATGTTTCTCTAACACTAATGTGTCCCTAGTCTGTTTACGAACCCCCCAAGGATGAGAAAAGTCAATCCTCTCCGTCTTTCGCCTGCTCCACTTTTCAGAAAATGTGTGCTCAAACAGGCCGTTTGGAGATTTTCCCTTCATGACATCACAAAAGGCAGTAACCCCTCCCCCAGGTGGGTGACACTCCCACAGCTAGGTGTTTGTTCTGCCCTCTGAGTCTGCCTTCTCACCGTAAACAATAGGGCATGGAGCGAGAAAGCCCGAGCCACCCAAGCCCTTCCAGAGAGGGGCGTGGTCAGACACAGCTCATTTACATTTAAAGCTACAGACACAGAAACAGCCTGTTCTGAGCAGGGCTGAAATAGAGGGGTTTATAGGCATGATCAAATACAGGATCAGAGTGGATTTAGAACAAGACACTTCACAGACAGACATGGTGCATTTTGTTTTTGTCCTTGTCCAAGTTAAGATTCTTTCGACCAATCAACGGACTACAGTGTGACTAGCTCCAACCTTTAGGGTCGGATCGGTACACTTGGCACCCCAACATAAGGTTACCAAAAAAGTAGGACGGTACAGATCACTTATTTTGGTACCCTTAACTTTTGACAGTGGAAATGCCAGTAAATGTGTACCGTACTGAACTGAACATAGAAAACACATTTTTAACCTTGATCGTTATTTCTTTGCTTCCTCCGTCTCACTGACCTTCTCACAGTGCAGGGTTGGCATCACACATTCACAAACAAACACAGTCCCATACATCACGGAGACCACGCTAACACAGATGGTCCCTCTCTAAGACGTGAATACAAATAAACATCCTGATTGGGGCATTAATCACGCATGAACACCCTCGTATGCACAAACAGCACCAACACATACACCACGCCCCTCGGATGTTTAGCAAATTAATTAGGCCAATGTTCAATAGGCTCTTAGCTGTAATGAATAGAGCTATAGAAAAGAGGGGGTGACGGCGGGAGAGAATCAGGAAGGACGAGCAGCCTGGTTATGGCTCTCTCAGGCTGGACTTCAGAGCTCAACGACCTTTCTTGGCAGACATGCACACTCTGCAGTTTGAATATTTCTCTGAAAATTCTTTTGCTTGGGAATAACTTCATTTGGATAAACACTGCTTGGGATGTCTGATGAAACAGAAATCTGTTGTTATTAATATGAACACTAATTCAGGAATTTTATGCAATCATAGCTGTGCCATTTTTATTCACTTGGGAATTCACATTCTTTTTGTCCATTTAAAAGCCAACATCAGCAGTACCTTGTCGCCATTTTTCATCGCAGGATGATCGATGAGTGATCCATTTTGACTCTTAAGAGAAAGAACGTTCACCCATTTCTGAAGCAGACTGTTGAAGCCCATCAGTGGTGGTCGCCATATTGGATATGCTGTCTCAAACTAACTTTCAGGCTTCATAATAACAAGCAAAGAGGCAGAGCTGAGGCAGCATCCGTGTACACAGTGTTCTAATCTCTGCTGTGGTTTTGCTTCATCAAACGGCACGTAGGTTATCTAACTGAAGCGCAGCATAGCCATGAGCAGCCGTGATCAGCTGGACTCGCAGGTTCACAAAATCACAGGAAAAAAGAGAACAGCGGGTAAACAACATGTCACTTTGCCTTTGCCGGGGTTGATTGTTTGTTAATTTGGTGCCTGTTTTGACGTTATGTTAACAAAGTGATGTGATATACGAACAGGAGTTCCCTTGTCTCACTTCCTGTCTGAGTCGATTTGCTCTGTTCAGTTCGACGCATTCTTGCAGCAGGCTCCGTTGAAAATAGACTTGGAGTGTATTTAGAGCTCAGCTGAGTTAGTGGCATTTCTGGTAGAGACTTTCGGTCAACCTAACATCAGGTTGGCGTTATTACCCATTGGTTATTGAAGGGGGGAAGCTCTGGAAGCGAATGGATGGTTGTTGCCATAATGGAAATGCTGTCTTTATCTAAGTTATAGGGCTTTCACACTTTCAGAAAACTCCTGCAAAGCTCCTGATATTTGCGGAAGGAGCTGTAAGTGTGAACGCACACTACCTCGGACTTCACCCGGAGTTTCTCCTGCCAGACCTCTAGTATTTTTTCCGCAGCAAGTCCAAGTGAGCTGATGTGAGAACACAGCAGGACATTATCCAGAGAATTCACCTTGTGCGAATCAGACGGGGGAGTGACGTTTATACACTGCTGCACGGTGCATTGACTGTATGCACAAGACCGCTATACGATCTCTGTGAACGTAGTTAAACGGCTGCATTATGTTTTCTGATTTTGTCTTCCTGCTCATACATTCCTCTTGTTTCTGCCATCGGCCTGTTCTGTCACTGACCTGCCTGTAGCCTCTCTGTCTTTGGAGAGCATCGATTCCTGTGCTGCTGATTCATTGTGGACGCCCTTCACCACAGTGACGTAGCCGGCTGTGATACCACACACACTCCCACATTCAGACAGACTCAACAATAGATCAGCCGAGTCACCTCTGTGTTTTCTCCTTCATCTCCTCCCTGTCATCCATCTGACAGCACGGGTCAGCCGCTGTGTCTCACATGCAGAGAATAATCAAGCAAAGACTACGAATCCATTAATGTTCAGGAGGAGTACGTCTCTTTCCATCAGTTTATGAATCACCCAATCCATGAGTTATTCTTTACTGATGAGAACACTCTCCTGAGTAAATATCTTTTAAAAGTGTGGTTGTCATACTTTGTGTTTTGGCTTCGTTCTTCACTGATGTATTACGATTCTTGTTCCATAAATCTTAAAACCTGGAAAGAAAAATGCCCAAATATTCAGCCTTTAAAAGTATTTGTTGACTACTTGGCTCTTGATGTCTTTGTGTGTTTGTGTTTATGTGGAGATGCATTTATTACATTTGTCTGAGAGTGCAGCAGCAGCAGTGTATGTATACGTGTGTGTGTGTGTGTGTGTGTGTGTGTGTGCGCGTGTGTGCGTGTGTGCGCGTGTGTGTGTGTGATGTCAGGCCGATATGTGGTTCACATTAGTTCTGTTTGATGTCTCCATCAGAGGCCTCTCTCCTCCTACTTCAACTCTGCTGTTTGATCTGCGCCAATCTGGTCCTGATCATTCCGCCTTTGTTTACTTTCAAAGACACTTTTCCTTTCTCCTTGTTTCTCTAACCTCTGCTCACCCACTCCGCCTGTCACTCTTGCTCTCTCTCTTCCTGTGTGTGTGTGTGTGTGTGTGTGTTTGTGTGTGTGTGTGTGTGTCTGTGTGCAGGTTTGAATGTCTTTTGTTCTCGGAGCAGATGTGTGTCAGATTAAAATGCAGAGAAGTCAGGGGTGTTTTACATCTGCCTGGCTGTCCTGTGCTCTGTTGTATTCCTTTTCAAAGGAATTTTCTTTTTATTAAATTTGAGCAAAAACACGTCTTCTCTGGACATTTTCGTGAGGTCTTGATGAGAGATCCTGATTATGATTTGAAGGAAAACACGCTGATATATATAGAGATTGGAAACATGCTTTAAAGGCGTAATATGCTTATACAGAAAAAAATATGTTGGAGTGCCGTAACCACTTTCTTAAAAAAAGAATGAAGTCAAAGTCTCTTTGGATTTGTTGTTTACAGCTCTGTGTTCACACGGTCAGGACGGCGCGTCATTCATAGGCTCAGACATCTTTTAAAAATGTTAACACCTCCCTCTCTCGTTCCGAAAATGATCACCTGAAGAAGACCTCTGGTCGAAACTTTGTAATGATTTAAAACTTTTTGTGACATTTGAGCATGTGTGCGGTCCTATCTTCTTCCACAGTCTGCTGATTATGCCCTGCACCTATGTGATGTGCGTGTAACTACCTCCTTTCTCGAACCCCTCCCTCTCTAACCATTAGCCCTGCCAATCAACAGACATCTGATATCAAGGAAAAGCTTTTCTTTGGCCTAAGAAGACAAAGAATATCTAACTGCTGATTCAGAGAAGAGGTTTTTAATCGGGCAGAAGACGCTCAAATGTGAAAGAAAATGTCGGCTGTTTGGGAGTCTTAAGGACACGCAGTTTGTCAGACATGCAGGGACATTTCAGGAGGAAGGTCTTCTAAAAAGAATTCAAATACATCCAATCACATAGTTCAGTTAAAAAACAGTAACGAGGAATTACGAACATGTAATGAAAACACTGATATCGGCTAAACTGTTATTTTAAACACCGATATTGGTATCGGCCAAGATTTCACAATCAGCTCATCTCTAATTTTATTTCTACTTCTGACTCCTGAGAATTAAAGTCAGGAAAATTCACTACAGGAAAGTGGGAGGGGCTTGTGACATATGCTGGTGCAGTCACAGGGATGTAAATATCGTGCCTTGAAACGGCAGTCTGAAAGGGGCTCACTTCAACATTCTTCCATTTTTGTGCTTGCCAAAGCATCGCGAATCATCATTTTCTTCTGCGATCCACACATTTCACCCTGTTCATGCAATTGTGCTGCTCTCTGTTATAAATAGTCAAGCTGCCAAGCCCTAAGAATGATCTCTACCATCATTCCTCTGAACACCTGCAGATCCCCCACAAAGACATGGCGTGCAAAGATGCAGGTCCATTCCTTCCCCATATTAACTTCACTTTCTGAAGCACATGTCTTTATCTTCCTTAAACCTCCGTGCTCATCTGCACATCATCCCCGCCTTCTTGGGGAGTTTCTTGTGAGACTTCCATGTCTAAAACCCATTAATACTGAGAGCTGTTGACATTTAGTGTAATGCCTCTTCCTGACGACGGGTAATTCAATTCTCTGAAACCATTTATCTTCTTACGACACCTTTCTTATTCCATCAAACTCTGCTGCAGACGGAGAGACGTTTTTAAAGAGTGGGAATAAATGGTGCGACACAGGGAAGAGTGGATGAGAGGATGAAGGAGACCTGCAGAGAGAAAGCCAACGGAGCGTGTGACTGAGAAAACTCTACGAGGTGTTTACATTGTTATAATCATGCAGGCGCGTTCGAGCGCTCACAGATGAAGTGATGACATGAACAAGTACATGTTACACACATTACGTGTCCACACCATGGCAACCAGGTGGATTAATTGTTGTTTACAATGGTTTTCGGCTTCTGTCATGACTTCAGGTTGGGGTCTCTTCTTGTAGATGCATGTGCTCCAGCGCACATGTTTTTAATTAACCAACTTTTCCAACTGTTGGACTCTTGTGCGAAGAAAATATTCATTAGAGTCAAATTCTTTCCATCTGTGACAATATCTCGGCAGTACAAATGAAGCAATCAGTGCGTAATTAAGTTATTCGTCTGAGTCAGACTTTAAAACTGGTGGACGAAATCATCGCTGTCACTCATGGTACCACATTCGGTAATGAAAAGCACACTGGAGGAGCGAGGGGCTGATTAGATGGGATCCAATCGGGTCATAGGAGTGTGAGATAATGAAAGTGAGTGTTGCTCTGCTGTCGTCCTGTGAGTTCTTGGGTCCTGTGGGACTCCCGACAGGCCTGTTAAACTTTATTAGAGTGAACAGGCTTCCTGAGTCCACACAACACTGGGCCTGGGAGAAAAACCCACAAACAGAAACCATAAACACAACAACAACAACAGCCTATTGTCTCTGCCAGGGTGGATGACAGGACGGATGGATGAATGAATGGTCTGTTCTCTGCTCATCTAGGCGGTCCAGATATCTGTCAGTGTGAGGATACCAATGTCATTTTACATAGAAAGGGTTAAGGTGTAGGAAATGTGAAATTAAATCTTTGCGGTGTTCAGCTGCATGAACACGTCTGTTGCTAAGTAACTTGAGATTAATTGCAAGCAGCCTTTTGCTTTATTGTTGGTGGCAGTATTGTGCAGAATATATTTAACATAGATGATTTATTGGATTTCAAGTTGGCCAACAAAAAATTGCAATACACAAACTGGCTGCTGGTGAAAAATGTACCTTGGATGACAGATTGTACATTTTGAAATATTTACTTTTGGATGTTCGGAATCGATACAGAATCGTTTAAAATGAGTGATTGCAATGCTAACGTAAATGTTTGTTTGATAGTGCATGTAAATTAGGAAGTAGGGAGTTGCAATAGTCAATGCGTGATATCACAAGAGCCTGCACCAGGAGGTCTGATCTTCCTGAACTTACCTGCAATCCGACTTTTTTTAAAACGCTGCTGCAAAATCAAGAATTTCAGGCTGGAACAATCACTGAAAAACCCTGAATATCCTGAGAAATAATCATCCACCCCTGATCTTTGAAATGATCTTTTTGCTGTGAAGAATGTGTGGACACATTCATGATGAAAGTAGCAGCTTCAAGTGAGTCATCAGAGTTGGATGCGGTAGTGAACCACCCGCTGGGACCTGGCCCTCAGCGTCTTTTTTCTCTGTAACTACTTGACTGTGTGATCACTGTCCTGATTAGCCGCTGCATCCATCACTGAGTGTTTAGACGGGACCAACAGCCCTGCTGATGGACGTGAGCTCATTCCCCTTGTGCAGGTGCTGAGAGGGTGGGAACACGTACAACACTCACTCACACTATGACTACTCATCACTGCTACACTGTACTGTTAAACAAAGTTGTAATCAGTGAAATGTTTAGTTTGGGCACTTTTATAAATGATAAACAGTCGTTGTACTGTTAAGGATCTGTTCATGAAGTTTGACTTTGTGTAGGTGTTTTGTTTACTTTGACTCATCAGTCAGGGTGGGTCTCAGTACCCAGCATGCAACACTTTTCTTCTTCTCATCACCACAGATATAAACTGTAGATTTTTGTATTTAGAAATACTAAAAAAGATTCAACGTTACAACCCATAGTGGCTGGAAATGATATACAGAGACAACTACTGTTAGGGTTGTCATGACACCAGAATTTTATCTTCAATCCTGGAAAAAAAAAACCCTGCTTCGATACAACAGGAGCGAATAATGATCTCCTCGGATTTTAAAGGTTGTTTTGTTTTTTAAACCAAACTTCACACAAGACTCTGAACCCTGCAGACACCTCTGGTGTTGGAAACTGAAGCCAATGCGGGAATTAAAAAAAACTGCAGTGCCTCGAGTGTCCACTTGAGGCTGCCTGCAAAAGCCAAGGAACCCCTTTGGGTCCCACATTTATCAAAATTCCCCCTTTTTGCAACAAAATACATTCGGCCATGTAAAGAAACCAGGCTGAATGGCTCATTTCTTTCTTGGTACACTCCGTACGTGGGGTGAATATTTAACTCATCAGTTTTAATTTGTATTAAGCCACAGAGTTATTCATTAATCATATTTAGGGGTGTGACTGAGTTGACTGGCAGGTTTCCTCAGCTCCACTTCTTTGACTGTTTGCAGATCTTTTTGAAAGTGAACTTGAGAGAGTATTTCTAACATGGTGACCGCTCTTGTTCGTCTTCATGACACCTCTTCAGAAACCCATAGGTGACGTCACTACGTCCATGTTTTATACAGCCAACGCTCTGAACACATACCAACATTTTGCAGAGTATTAAATGTAATGAAGGAAAATATTCTCTCTCAATCACACATGAAGACTCTTTAGAAGTGTGCTCTGGTGTCTGTATCAGATAATCTGCTCCCTGCCTGTGTTTGGGGACGTTTCTGGATGTCAGTCACTGGGCAGTGATACGGTGCTCAAGGCTAACTGTCCGCAGGTCAGGGCTAGGCCTGCAACTTTTATTTTTTCAGATTTTATTTGTGTTTCTTTTTGCCTTCATTTGGATAGGACAGTGGATAGAGTAGGAGATCGGTAGACAGAGTGAGGAGTGTTTTCCCAGCCTATGGGGAAATGAATAATGTTAAAGTTTTCAAAAGTGACATTTATTTTAAACAACAAATAAACAGATGATTAAACCAGGAGACTTGTGTGTGGAATGTGCAGCAGCAGGGTGAGATCTGTGTGTCTGCAGCCTTCTGGAGCTGATGAGCTCCAGACTGATGTCTCCTCTCACTCCCCGTGATCTGGGAATAATCATTTCCTGAGATTTGTGAGTGCTGTGTCAGAGACATTACACTCTATCTTTGTTAATTATCCATGTGTGTGTGCGTCTCTGCTATCCTGTCGCAAAGATATGGATCATTCTGATACGTCCAATGTTTCTCCAGCTTGTTATTGTCTCCTTCATCTTATTTTCCCCGGCTGTCTGTCTGTCTGTCTCTTTCTCTCTCTCTCTTAAAGAAAAATCTTTTCTTTCTGTCTCTTCATGTTTTATTCTCTTAATTGTTTCCAGAGTGTTTGTTTGGAAATTTGTAAAGTTCTCCATCACACGCAACCAGGATCCCAGCCAAGGCATTCCCCTCTGTACACACACACACACACACACACACACACACACACACACACACACACACACACACACACACACACACACACACACACACACACAACTCACTCCTTCAGTTCCACTCCTATCCTATGACCTCTCCACAGTCTTACTGTGCAATATGCATGTGTGTGTGTGTGTGTGTGTGTGTGTGTGTGTGTGTTTGTGTGTGCGCATGCATGTTTCTGCACGTACCAGCCTGTTTGTATTGGGTACATAAATGCGGATATTGAGAATCCAAATCTGGAATGTGTATAATTAGAGAGGATTTTTCTAACACACTCCACTGGCCGATGTTTGTGTTTGCGTTGTCATGGCGATGCCACTTGCTCTCTGTGTCTCAGCAACAGAAGTGAGAAAGGTGAGAGCGCCACCCTTTCCCTTTTCCTCTTCTCTCACCGCACTGCTTCGCTCTTTCTTATCTACTTCCCTCATTTTATCTCGTCTATTTGCTCATTTTCCCATCCCTTTTTTCCTCCGATTCCCGGACTCTGTGTATCATCTGAGGAGGCACACATGCATGAACGCACATACGCGCGCGCGCACACACACTGGTGTTTCTTTCATTCACATTCTTTTCTGTGCTCTTCCTCTGCTACTCTCATAGTGTATCTCTGAGGCAATAGGTCAAAAAGTCACATCATATCCTCTCAGCAGGAACTCAATTTCCCATCATCCACTTCACACTGAGCTGAACCTGTCCTCACGCTGTGGACGGATAAAAGCTGCGTAGCGAAGGATGAGCTCTGACAGATGAGAAAAGAGACATAAGAAGACTGGCTGCAGTGATATAAGTGAAGTGGGATGCAGAGAAAAAAAACATGTAGAAGAGCGAGAGAGAGAGAAAGTGTGTGTGTGTTGTGGGGCAGCGAGGGAAGGGCGAGAGAGAACTGTACAGTAAGGTGCTTTCCCAATTGTACTCTTGAATTTATTGTTTTAAAAAAAAACATGTGGTCTGAGTTTGGTTTGGGGGGAAAGAAGGACAAGATCACACAGGTTTTCACATTAAATACACACACACACACACATTCTTATAAGACTCTATGAAGTTGTCCCGCATTGTGGGGACAAAATGCAGCAGAAAATCCAAACCAGTGAGGTAAAAGAAAGGGGCAAGTTAAGTGTGTGTGTTGTGTGTGTGTGTGTGTGTGTGTGTGTGTGTTTTAACAATTTTAACACAAAAGTTGTTTCATTTGCAGCACATGTTCCAGCAAAGCTTGTGTCACTGTTTTCTAAACCATAAAACTTGTGCCCCAAAAAAAGTTGAAGCTAAAGAGTTTCCAAATAATTGGCCAATCAGCTGTTTCTTTTAACGAGGTCATCAGGTGAAGTCCTCTGATTGGTGGAGACATGGTCGCGTAGGAGAGCTAATTGGTTAATGGTGCTTTTCCCAGATCTTTCACCACCACCTCGTTCCTCATCTGGTTTCAATCGAGAAGTGAACCGCTGCCTCAACTTCTCACCTCTTCTCCTCACCCTCTCTCTTTGTTTTACTCTGCTAGCCCTTCTCTGTGGTCGTCATCTTTTTGTTTTGCTTGCATAAAAAGGGGAAACCCAGAAGATGTGGCCGCTGTTATGGCTAAACTGTGTATCTGCTAAGGTTTTTTATTTAAAAAAAAGAAAATGTTGGCTGTCAGTATAGCCGTTCAGAATGACGTATCAAGCTGCAATATTTACACCACTGTGACGTTTCGATTTCAATCTGAATGTCACAGTGGCATAATTTGGGGATGAAGTGATCCTCCCTCTGTGACGTCTCCAGAGGTAAACTAGGAGACTTTTAGGCGCCAATGCACATGGAAAATGTCAGGAAATTTTCAGGAGAGCATCTAATATAATCAAATATAGGTTTGCATAGCCCTGTACAGTACCTACGAAGAAGCCTGCATACGTAGCCCAACGTGCACCTGCTCAAAAATGTAACTAAGCATCGAAAGACGTAACCGAAAGTCCTGTGATTAGACCGCTGGGTAGCATTGTATTTCCTGCATTTACAACATTTCCGGCATCGCTGCCATTTTCATAATTCTGCAGAAGGAAGTAGACAGATCAGGTGAGGCAGGCAGATCTAGGCCCATTCAGAAGTCCCAGATAGCTATTGATACCATTTCAGAAGAATTTGGTCTGGTGGATGTGTGGAGGCTCTTAAATCCTGAAAAGAGGGAATATACCTTCTTTTCTAATCCCCACGCATCATATTCTAGAATTGATTATTTTTTGATATCAAAACAGCTTGTGTCACTTGTAGAACAGACATCTATAGGGAACATTGTGATTACTGACCATGGTTCTGTAGATTTGTTGTTGCGATTTAAGTTTAAGAATGCAAAACACACCACTCGCTGGAGATTTAATATATCCCAGCTTCAAGACAGTCATTCATATGACCTTATTAGACAACAAATATTAGAATATTGGGAATTTAATGAAGGGACAGTGAATAATCGTGGGCTGGTCTGGGATGCATTCAAGGCCTACCTAAGGGGTAGATTAATACAGCATTCATCTTGCTTAAAAAAACAGGCATCGGATCAACTCTCTAGACTTGAAATAGAAATAAAGGACCTTGAAAATAAAATTGCAGACAATGGGGACCAATCTCTATTTAATAATTTAAGCAGGTTGAAGTTTGAGTTAAATGCTATAATGCAAAAAGAAGCAGAGTTTTCGTTGTTTAGATGCAGACAAAAATATTACGAGCAGGGAGAGAGGGCAGGAAGATTACTGGCTCAGAGGCTGAAACAACAACAAGCCCAAACCTTGATTCCAGGGATACAGGATGAAGGAGGGGAAATTGTGACGGATAACACAGAAATCAACAACGTATTTAAATTATTTTATCAGAAATTGTATACATCGCAGGGTACCTGGACTAGTTGTGAATTCTGCGATTTATTGTCTGGGACTGATCTGCCTGTATTACCTCAGTCAGCTGTAGAGGAACTGGGGGATTGCATCACCTTAGCAGAGATCCAAAAAGCGATCACAGATCTTAGTGCTGGGAAATCTCCTGGTGGTGATGGGTTCCCCACTGACTTTTATAAAGCTTTTTCAGATTTGTTGGCTCCAAGGCTCCTTACTGTTTTTCAAGATGCGTTCCAGAGAGGAAGCCTCCCAGAAAGCATGCAAGATGCAATAATAACATTGATTCATAAGAAAGGTAAAGACCCACAACTGTGTGGGAGTTATAGACCAGTGTCCTTGATAAATGTAGATGCAAAGATCCTAGCCAAGGTCTTGGCAACAAGACTAGAGAAATATTTACCTACATTGATTCACCCGGATCAGGTGGGATTTATCAGGGGGCGGACATCAGCTGATAATCTACGTAGGTTATTGCATCTTGCATGGCAAATAAGGAACAGTTTAGAACCAGCGGTGGCTTTCTCTCTGGACGCAGAGAAAGCTTTTGATAGAATTGAGTGGGAGTACCTTCAGTTTGCAATACTTGAGAAATTTGGGATTGGTAATTCATACATTAGATGGGTTAAACTGTTGTATACATGTCCAAGGGCATCTGTTCTTACAAATGGGAATGTTTCTAGCCCTTTCAAACTTCTACGTGGAACTAGACAGGGCTGCCCCCTGTCTCCTCTGATCTTTGCCCTGGGCCTGGAGCCTTTGGCATCAGCCATTAGATGCAGTACTAATATTAAAGGCATATCTTCAGGACAAAAGGAACATAAATTACTTTTATATGCGGACGATATCTTACTGCTGTCAAGTAATCCAGAAACGACAGTGCCACAGATCATGGCTCTGATAAGTTCTTTTTCGCGTGTATCAGGATATAAAATTAATTGGTCGAAGTCTGAAGCGATGCCTTTGTCTAAACTATGTCCCCCTAGTATTCGCAGTAACTGGCAATTTAAATGGCTTCCATCAGGATTGACCTACTTGGGGATCATAATCACCCCAGGATTGGAAAATATAATGAATCTAAACTTACTACCTCTTATTCAAAAAATTGAAAGCAATTTATTAAATTGGTCCAAGTTGGGCCTCTCATTGATGGGAAGGATAAATACTTTTAAGATGGTTGTAGTACCCCAGGTTAACTATATAACATATATGCTACCGCTGGAGTTTCCTCCTCCTCTCCTCTCTAGATTGAACAGAGCCATTAGTGACTTTCTATGGCTGGGCAAGAAACCCTCTTTTAATAAAAATAAACTATTTGCGTCAGTGGAGGAAGGTGGACTGGGATGCCCAAGATTGGATTGGTACCATTACTCCTTCTCACTCAGTCAGTTATCTAAAACAAATTTACCTGAAATGTGTGCTCCGGCATGGGTTGCAATAGAGAAGGAGCTAGTGGAACCCTTTTCGATACAAGCCTTTCTAACACAGACAGGGGGAGACATACCTTTTAGGAACCCGGTGTTGGCATTTGCTAGAGACAGTTGGAGAAGAGCTCATCAGACTTGTAAATTAAATCCATACTATACCAAAGGATCATCAATATGGTACAATAAGTCATTGAAAATAAATAAAAAATCAATTATGTGGGAAAACTGGGTGAGAGCAGGGGTGATGCTGATGGAAGATCTGTTCGATGGGAAACATATACTCTCTTTTGAACAGATGATGGCTAAGTATGATTTACCCAGGAAAGATTTTTGGAAGTTTCTTCAAATAAGAAGCTGCCTCTCTAAAGCAGAAAGAAAGAAAAATATCTCTCCTGCCTCTTGCATACAGGACTTATGGCGGTCGAGCTGGAAGTCTAGAGGGGGGTCATCCAAATTTTATAAAGAGCTAAGAAAACACCAACCTCCAAACTATGAGGGTGTTAAACGGGCATGGGAAAACGACATAGGAAAATCTATCCACAGGGAGGCCTGGGTAAAAGTTTTACAGTCATGGTACTCCACAGCCCGAGACATGCAGACACGCTTAATTTCATTTAAAATATTGAATAGGAGCTACTGGACTCCTTCAAAAATGTCAAGGTTAGGGCTTAGGGAGGAAGATAGCTGCTGGAGATGCAGTAAAAAACGGGGTACACTGATTCATATGCTGTATGAGTGCGAGATGGTACAAGACTTTTGGTCAGAAATTGTCAAATGTGTTAACAATATATTGAAAGTAGAGCTTATTCAGTGCCCAGCATTATGTCTATTGGGTATCTTACCAGTGGATGCTAACCTGTCCTCCAAAGTGTGTTCCTGGGTAAAATTAACCTTCTTAACGGGGTGCAGGATTGTGTTAAGACATTGGAAGTCAAAGGAGAAAGTTAGCTTCAGGGAGTGGAGGGATGAGTTGGCTAGGATGGCTTCTTTTGAACAGCTAATATACAAAATTAATAATAACACAAAGGTTTTTAGATCTGTTTGGGGTCCCTATCTGGAAATGATTGGCAGAGATGATCATAATGATATTTGATGTTTAATGCTAGTCCTCTTTTGTATACCATGAAATATTGTGCGCTAAGTGAATGACTATGAGATATAATTTTGAGATACAACAATCTGTAATAAGTACTATTGCCAACATGTATGTGAATGCTTTTTTCTTGTTTTGTTTTTATTTTTATTTTTTTATTTTATTTTTTTATTATGTATATAGGTATATGTGCATGTGTACATGCATGCATATATGTACATTTACTTCCGGTCATTTGTTTTCATGCATAGTTGTCTGTTTTTCGTTTTGTGTTTTTGGCTTGTTTCGAAATTTGTACATGACTTGTAAATTTGTGGTGTATGTTGGAGGTGAAAAACACAATAAAAAAAGTAAGTCGTAAAAAAAAAATTCTGCAGAAGGAAGAACACTACAAGCCGGCAAAACCCAGAACTGGCGATATATAGTGTTAGTAGGCGGAGTATTGCAGAGACATCAAAACACAAGTAGGCCTATGTAGTGCTCACAATGGCGAAGCTACGGCATAGATTCGACCAAGAAGTATGAAAAATGCTTTAATGTGAAAGTGGTTCTTGTCTCTGCATCTGTCACTCAGTCCTTTTGTCATCTACCTATCTACTCACCTGCCCACGCATCCATCAGAACTTTTTTTGGAAGTCTTTCCAAAAGTGTTGTGTAAGTTATGCTGGGAGAATACCTTTTAAGTTACGAGTTAAACCTTGAAGGATTTCTACGTGTCACTCATTCAACACAGTCTCGACTCGAGCTGCCACGAGACTAAAGGTAAAGCTCAAAGAACCTCGTGTAATTCTGCGGCTGATATTTGGAAATCGCATCAGGCTTAAGCCCGAGGATGACTCACTGTAAGAACACGGCTCTAAATCCCCTCCAGCAGCAATACGCAGAGAAGGAGAGGAGACGAAAACTTGGAAAGAATTTTTCCAAGTGTTTTAAGACTAAGGATGAAGAGGTGACGAGGGATGGGGGTTTTCTAACGGGTCCTTTGAGGACACTTTCTTTAATTTTTAGGCTGATATCAAAGTTATTTGTATCACATTAGAGCACAGTTTCAACCCGGAAAAGTAATTTCCTCCAGCGAGCGGGGACATTAGGAGGGGGAATTTTGAAGAAATTTGATCTGCATACCTTAAATTGCTTGTAATCCATCTTGTTAAGAAATACTTCATTGAAGTTTGAAAGAGCCAAATGAAAAAAAACTTTCATTTGTTTGCCCCTGTGTGTGTGTGTGTGTGTGTGTGTGTGTGCGTGCGTGCGTGTGTGCGTGCGCGTGTGTGTGTGTGTGTGTGTGTGTGTCAGAGCCTCTAAGCTGTGAATATTCATGGACAGCTATAAGTGGTTATGAATGTGTTGAAAGTGATTTTCAATGGACACATTACGAATCACGCCCTGCAAAGGAGCTCATTCAGAAGCATCTGTTGCTTGACGTCGCTGCTGCCAAATGTGTGTATGTGGGTGTGCATGTTTGTGTGTTATTGTGTATGTGTTCTTTTCTATATATTGTGTTCATTGTGCCAAAGCACGAGGGTGTTGTGTGTAAGGAGACGTGAGCCAAAAGGGGCCGAAGGTCGGTAGGCGTCCTTTATCCTTTATTATACTTGTGTGTGTGTGCGTGCATGTATCTCTGTGTGTGTGCATACTAGACTTCTGCATTGCAGAGGTTTAAAGCAAATGTCACTTTTTGATTTAGTAAAACTGTTCTCACTGTTCTCTACTCCCATGAAGTGTGTGTGTGTGTGTGTGTGTGTGTGTGTGTGTGTGTGTGTGTGTGTGTGTGTGTGTGTGTGTGTGTGTGTGTGTGTGTTTCCTTGCATCAAAAAGAAGGGGATATAAAAGGTGAATGTCAGTCTTTGATGTAAAGCTTCCCACTGTTAAACTTCAGCTTCAATCAACATCTTAAAAGCAACACACACACACTCACAAAACACACACACCTTGCGCAGCCAATGTTACACATTAAAGACTTCACAACGAGAAGTTAAAAAGACTTGAGACAGAGAGAGGAGAGTCAGAGGACTGAATTAGACCGATGGTGGTACAACCATGATCATCCTGCTCACCTGTTTATGTCACAACAGGTATCTTCATCTTTTGTGTGTGTGTTTGTGTGTGTCTGTTTGTACTCGCATGTTTGTTTATGTCTCGCTTTAGTTGCAGGCTTGTTTGTGTTACTTGAGTGTGGGTGTGCATGTGATCATTTACATGATCACAAAGAGAATTTGGCATCGAACCACCAGCCGACCATCTGCTGCTACCCGAGCATGCAGGGTGAGGCTGTGCACGGTGCACACACAGGCACATACGCACACACATATGTACACACACATGCACACACATAGACACATAGGCACACACACATGCACACACACAGGCACATACACACACACACAGGCACATACGCACACACAGGCACATACGCACACACACATGCACACACACACACACAGGCAAACACACATGCACACACACAGGCACATACGCACACACACAGGCACACACACAGGCACATACGAACACACACATGCGCACACACACAGGCACGCACACACCTGTCAATCTTTTCTGTATTGTGTGCGTGGTGCTGCAATACGCCACACTGACTTGTTGGATTAATTGCGTGATTTATTCAGTTGGTTCCTGATTTGGGGTGAGGCGGCCTTTTGCAAAGGGTGGAAACCATCATTAAATCTGACATCACCCCCTCCCTGACACACACAAATGCACGCGCACACACACACACTCATATGCATACATACTTACTCTCTCTCATGCACATGCACACTCTAACAATGCAGCTGTTGCACAGCACAGAAAATGAGAAGTCTGCTGCAGTTCTTGCGTCTTGATGTTTTGATTATTGCTTTATGATGTGTGCATGGCGTTATGTATGTGTGTCCTCTTAGCAAAGGTGTCATAATAGCCCCCTGCTGCTCAGACCTCAATTAACCCCCTGCAACTGCACAGCAGAGACAGAGCGAGGAGGAGGAGGAGGAGGAGGGCAAAGGGAGTGAGGGTGGGAGGGATAGAAGAGGTGATTGGATGACAGAGGCAGAGGAGTGATAGAGAGATAAAGAAAAGTGGATTTCGTGACTGGTAAATTCCCGTTCTTTCTCCGAGGAGTCGTATTTTTCCTTTTTCATCTATCTATCTAACCCCCATCGCCCCCCTGTCAGCCTGAGAGGCGCCTGGGGGCAGATGGAGAAACTGAATTCAGGAGTGGGGATCGGACAATGGCGGGTTGAGCCGGCTTTACAAACCCCGACCGTCGAGTGGACGGCCCGTGAAAGCCGCTAGCCTCGAGGCTCGCTAACATACTCCACGCACACACATAAATCTACAGAGGAGGAAGGAGAGGGAGCAAAGGAGCCATTTCTTCTTTGTATTGATAATAATAATAGCCAGGGCAATCTCGTAAAAAGTACTTCAGGACAATCTGGGAAAATGTGGCCCATAGCCCGTGGCCTTGTGACTGAATGTGACCCCGTAGATGGCAGTGACACAGACGGAGTTAAAGAGGAAAGTGACTTCGAGCAACCGTAAGCAAGAATCCACTCGTTCAGTGCCAGTCAAAGATGCAAGATTGTCCATTTGTTGCTGTGACAGCCTCATCCTATTTCAACTTTGCTCGGAGTGTTTGTTCGATCTGTCCTTTCTCATAACGCTGATAGAGGGAGAGTAATGAACTTTTATCCCATTAGCTTCCCTGGCATCGTTCTCCTGCCCTCAGCAGTCATACCAATGAAACAAATTGGAGCTGAGGACAGCAGGGACACACACATACACAAATACACACTCACGTTTGATTACAGCCACACACATCCACATTGTGAATCTACTCTCTCAATATCAGAGTAAAGGCATGTTGCATACAGGCATTAGTAAATCAGACATACACAATGCACACACACACACACACACACACACACACACTGACACCAAGGGGAGACGAGGGTCAGACAGGACTGATTGTCTCTTCCAGTCGCACCAGAGAGCATATTGATTTTTCCCACACTCCTCTTTCTACACACCTCCCTCTCTCTTGCTCGTCTCCTCGTTTCCTCTCTCTTTCTCTGCAAAGGACCCTTCATATTTTTTCTCTCCCTCCTTTCTCTGCCCTGTCGTCCTTTTCCTCTGACCTCACTTTTTCTTCCCAAACTTCTCTGTGTGTCACTCCTTCCCTCTCTCCATCCATCTCTCCCCTCGACCTTTACTCTGTGTTTTCTGCTGGTTTTTTTCGGCCTCTTCCTATGGACTCCCCTCCGCATTGAACCGGCCTGACCTTCACTCTTTGGAGGATTCAGAAACTCACTTTGATTTCTGTACGGCATTGTAACAATGAAAACACATCTCCAAGGTGCCATGGGTACGTATGCAGCTGTTGTACATTGGTTGCTCACTCACAGTCACAGTACAGAAAATCACTCACGCCAGGAATCAGGATCTAGTTTATTACACAGCAGCTGTTGGAAATATCCAAATGAGGCTTAATCTCCCACATATTTAACAGGATTAAAGGGTGTTATTTCCCACCAAACAATGACTAAATCCAGACCTGTGTTATCTCAGATTTAAGTTCAATTTTTGTGCAGTTTAAAGCTCCCGTGTGGAGTTTAAATGTGTTTATGGAAGCGATCATTATTACTGCAACACCTGTTGGTTTGCCGTGATAACTGGTCTCATATCTGGCAAACAGACGGATGTCCTAAACAGCCACACTTGAATTTGTATATCAGGGTACACACTACAAGATAATCCGGCTGTTTTGGGCCCGACACATGACGCAAAAAGGAACAACGTGAAAGTGGCGGACAGAGCGACAGAGGGCGCTCTCACACTAGCAAAGTTGTCCTGTACCGTGCTTAAGCAAGATAGTCCCCCCTTCCGTTTCCCCCGCTGTCCTGCACTCACACTGCTCCAGGACTAACCTGAGTACGATTACCTCTTGTACATAACGTCGTAATACAACACATGAATGGCTTTACGTGATCATGAAGCGTGCTTAGTTTACAAGACAGGCGGATCCGAGAAAAAAAAGGGACGGGCTGACAGATCTGCGTCTGCACATGGAAGAACAACACAGACAACATGACAGCTACTTTACTGACTTTGTGGCTTATTTTGAGTCATTTTAGTCAGATACAGCCAGAACATTTTGTCATTAGGGATTTCTCCTAATGAAGGCTGTCAACGTTTTGTACCCGTGCTGGTGCTCGTGCATGTAATGTACCGTGCCGAAGCACACCTCTTTGAAGCGTGCTAGGGCCAAGGAAGTGTACTGTGGTTGGGCACGGTACGGCTTGCCTAGTGTGAGTGCGCCCAGAGTCTGCTATACGACCCTGTACTGAGAATATTTGCCTTTTTATCAATGCTATGTGCAGTTTGACAGAATCACAATATCAACAAAAGAGAAGAACAAACAGAAAACATCATGCTGCAGTTAAATTACCTACATGTAGCACAAACCTGTTGCATGTCTATAATCAATGTTCGTGCACTGTTCGCAGGGAATAAATGTCAACACCCCCCTCGCTAGAGGTGAATTCTCCTGATTATCCTGCTGCATTCTCACATCAGCTCTCTTGGACTTCATGCAGAAAAACATACGAGGAGGCATGGCAGGAGAATCTCTGTAAAGACAGAGTGAAATAATTGTCTGTTTGCATTCATACATGCAGCTCACCTCGAAAACGTCAGGAGTTTCTGCAGGTGTGAAAGCACTAACAGGGATTTTAAAGCAGAGGATTTTGCACACACAGAGTAATTCAGGTCTTCTTTTCAAATGATTGGAGACTCGTCTGATTTACTAACCTTCCTTAAACTCTTCAACTCTTACAGAACACAGGACTCCATGCATCATTACTCTCCTCTGACACGAAGCAGCCCTCTCCCATAAAGCCCCATCTGCAACTAGAGCCCCGTTACTGTCAGGGAATCATATACTGTGGCAGTATTTAGGAGCCATTTCTTCAGCACAGCTTATAGCCCTCAATAACTCATCATCTCACTTCTTCTGCTGCAGCCCTGCTATCATACTCATATCAAGCAGGGGCCCTATTTCATCTGCTTCGTGACACACAGCGTCTCTCTCTTGCTCCTGCCTTTTTTTGTTCGTTCCGTGTTTCTGTTCCTGAACAAATCCTCCGACAAATTCCTGGATTATGCACAGCGTGATAAACAGATGATATATCTCCTGCGTGGACGTTGTTGCAGACTGGTTCGGGTATGTGAGTATGGGAGTATGTCAGGACGCAGTGTTTTATGGTGCTGGTTATTAACTCCATGTGGCGTTTCTCTGATTCAGCATGCGGGGAAAAACAACGAAGGGCAGGAGAGAAAAGACGGGGGGAGAGGGCGTGTTCATTGGTTTGTATTCCTTTCTCTGATTTAGCTAAAAAGAAGAGAAAGGAGGGGAAGAAAAGGAGTATTCCTACTGTTTTTTTAAAATCCATAATCTGTTCGGCTTGCATTCAGTCGCTCACCTCTCCTTTACTGAATCTTCCCCACTTTGGCGAGACAAGGCCTTTATGGGACAGATTCTATTTCCCTCTTTTAATCCCAATTAAAGTTCAACCCCGTCCTCAGACAGATGTTTAATCTGTTGTCACAACAATGCTCCTCAACACGCCAGCTCTGCACATCGCACGATTAGTTTCACACACATGTTTATCTTGTTCTTACGGGCTATTTCAGGATAATGGCGGTTGAGTTGTTTTGGTTCACGTCCATAGAAAAGCTGCAGTCGGTGCTTAAACACACACACACACACACACACACACACACACACACACACACACACACACACTGAGGGATAATTGTGTAAAGGGATTAGAGAGGCTGAGACTCTATTGTTGCTCCACGAGAGGAAATATGCTATGACTATCATGTCTGGTTGGATGATTTACTACATCGTTGCTACGAGACGCACTTTCAAACCCGACCTGCTCGATCATAGACACTAATACGGGAGCAGTCTGCCTTTACTAATGAAGATTTGAGCTGCTTTTTTGTGAAACTAAATATTATATTTTGTTTCTTTCTACAGGTGACTTTCAACTTTATTGTCCCCGAGGGGAAATTTGGTTTCAGCCGGGTAAAAACAATATAAAAACGTATAGAAACAGGCACATGGACTCAGACAATAGAAACAACAAACACTGTGAACAACAGTAAATACTTAAAGAGTTCATCAGGTAACAACAGGAAACTGAGAGTGTATGAAAACGTCCATAAAACCAGAATGAAAACCCAACCTCAGGGTCAACCTTAGAGTTCAGAAGCTTGATGACCTGAGTTATAAAATAATTGTTTAACCTGTTGGACTTTATAATCTGTATCTGCTGCCAGAGGGCAGAAGCTCAAACTCAGCAAACCGAGAATGTGGAGGACTCTGTGAGATGTCTCGAGTCTTTAGCTGCAGCTCTCTTCCTGAAGGTGAGAGACAGATCGGCTCATTTAACCCCAATGATATTACTGGCAACTTTAATAAAGTGTTGCAAACTGTTTTTGTCTCCTATTGAAAGATTACCAAACCAGGTGATAAAGCCGAATGTGAGGACAGACTCCACCATGGAGTTCTAGGTAAGGTAGGGAACGGGAACCATAGCACTTAATGTAACGCCTTGTTTACTACCCCTGTCTCTCTTTCGGGTCACTTCAGTCTTTCTTTCAGAATAGATGAGTTGATTAATTATCCACCTCGACCGGAGGCTGTGTGAAAGCAGACACACCTTCCTGCGGCTGCAGAGGAGGAGTGGAGCCTCTCCGACATACCAGTCCCTTCTTCAGATCCTTTTTACCTTCTGAGCATCTCCCCGGGCCTCTGCCGACTGGGTGTGTGTGCCAGACAACACAGCTCAGTCCCATCACAACAAAAGGTAACCAGCCACACACACGCACGCACACACACACCTCAGGGCCACAATCCAGTTTCCATACACCTCGTGGATGGATCGCTCCGACACAAACTGACAGAGGGGAGTGAAAGGAATCTGAGACGGAAGGAGGAGTTTTTTTTTTTTATGTTACTGTTTGTGTGTTTTGGTGTGGCACTGTGTGTTCATTGCTCTAGATATATGTGTGTCAGTGTGTGTGTGTGTGTGTGTGTGTGTGTGTGTGTGTGTGTGTGTGTGTGTGTGTGTGTGTGTGTGTGTGTGTGTGTGTGTGTGTGTGTGTGTGTGTGTGTGTGTGTGTGTGTGTGTGTGTGTGTATGTGTGTCTCAGTGCAGCTGTGTAACCAGCCCCTGTGTTGACAGTGCCCGTCCAAACACAAACATCATTATTTTTCAATAATGTGATTATCAGACAGCACAAACAGGATGGAACTGAAGCAGCAGATTTGATTAATGATGTTAATTAATACAAAGACGTAATAGACTGTTTGACATTCTGTCTGTGTGACTGTCTGCTGCACTGTGTGTCCGTGCATTCATGAATAGTTGCAAGGTGTGTGTGTGTGTGTGTGTGTGTGTGTGTGTGTGTGTGTGTGTGTGTGTGTGTGTGTGTGTGTGTGTGTGTGTGTGTGTGTGTGTGTGTGTGTGTGTGTGTGTGTGTGTGTGTGTGTGTGTGTGCGTGCGTGCGTGCGTGCGTGCGTGCGTGCGTGCGTGCGTGCGTGCGTGTGCGAGTGCGTGTGCGTGTGCGTGTGCGTGTGCGCGTGCGCGAGTGCGTGTGTGTGTGTGCGTGCGTGCGTGCGTGCGTGTGCGAGTGCGTGTGCGTGTGCGTGTGTGTGTACAGTAGGGCAAGCCATGAGTCGCATGTGTCCCAGTAGCAGCTGTCCAGAGGCCAGGTGGCTGAACTGACCCAAGTCACACACATTACACACTCACACACTGACCCCCCCACCTTCAGCTTTACTGCATGGCCATAAACCAAAGATAACACAAACAGCTCCTAAATCAACAGGCCAGATTGAGCAGCATCAACATCACAGCCGTCAGACAGATTCACTTCTCATTAGCAGCTCTGCTCTGCGGTAGTCTGTTGTTATGATACAAGAAGACCATTTTCACACCGCTGTCGGTCACCGCTTGTATTATAGGTAGCCTACTAATCAAGAATAATGTCTGATAAAAAGTTGAAAATGGCGCTGGCGTTGTCACCCCTTGGTCTTTTAGTGGAAAAAGAAAAGAAGAGGCGTAGGTGACACATAAGGAGAAACTGCACTACTGTAATGGGTGAAAGCATGGATACTACAGCGGCAGGCTCAAGGGGCTTTACCGAACCTGTGTCGAGAGCAGGAGATAAATGAAACCTCCGAACAGCCAATCAGAGAGATTCCTCTCATCGACCGTCGATTCAACATGTCGAATCGGCCGAATAAAGGCCGAAGGTAATGACAGAGCCGGACACACGCAAAAACTAGGGCAACGTCCGGTCACCGACAGTCCAACTAGGACTCTCCTTGGTATGTCAGGGCCTTTAGTGTGGACAGTGGTTCTCAAACTTCATCTGCTGGGCCCCCCTTTACCAGATAAACATAATTTCAAGCCCCTCCCCCACCCCCCACCTTTCACCATACACATCAAAATAAATCTACACACTCTAATCCCTCCGTCAGTCGCACTCTTTGCTAACAACTTCCAATACTTTTAAAATGTATCTGGAACATTTGCTTCAAAAAGGACAGATTAGCAACTTTAGTGTGACAGCAAACTGAAAAGACAAACAAGCAGAAGAATAAATAATTAAGGCTGATACTTCAACATGAAACTTCCAAAAAAATTTTCTTTTAAAATACTTATTTTTGGGCTTGTTGTGCCTTGCTTGTAGAGATAGGACAGTGGATAGAGTCAGAAATCAGGGAGAGAGAGAGAGTGGGGAATGGCATGCAGGAAAGGAGCCACAGGCTGGATTCAAACCTGGGCCGCCCTCTTTGAGGACTACAGCCTCTGTACATGGGGCGCTCAAACCAGACACCCGGCTACCTGCCCCAAAACTTCCAACATTTTTAAGATGTAACTACAGTCATTGCTTTAAACTGTTTTTTTTGTTTTGTTTTTTTTAAACCTGACCCTCTGAAGACGAACAACTCCCTGAAAATAAAAAAAGGTGAAAATCTACTTGTAAGATTTATACTTCCAGTCCTGCAATCACTTCTGGTCTTACTTTATGATATACAGATCTTCTCAAGTCCGGGGTGCAGCTGTGAAATCTGAGGACTGGTGTTATGTAGATGAAGAAAAATCGAAAGCATAATAAATAGTTTAACACAAGACGAGGCGTGACGGCCTCTAATGGTCAAAGTGAGTTGTCACCAAAAACAAATCTATGGGTCAGAATTGTAGCTTCAACATTTAAATATGTGTATGTTTTGCTATAGGTGGAGTAAGGTAAATCTAGCTGTGGTGAAGAGATTTTCTCACTCCTCTGCTTGTGAGAAATCAAGTTTGTCGAGTCGCACCTGTCCACATTAACAATGCTCATGTCAGTCACTTCCTGAGCTCTGAATATAGAAGATCTTTGTTCATGTTGCCTGAAGGGTTGAACACATTTTCACTACAGAAGGATGACTAACACTTGTAAAACATGACGCTCAATAATGCATCATTTCTACTTTGACTGTGTGTCATAAATAATCCTGTCATCAGTCACCAGCTGCTTTATTTTCATTTTCAAACAAACAAAACTTCTGCAGGATTAGACTGCGCTGCGTAGGCTACAGTAAATATACTGTAGTGGTTACATGCAAACATATTCCCCGGCATTTTCACAATGTGGATCTTTTTGACCTTCAGGATTATTTATTTGCAGGATGTCAAATGTGCCCTGAAATCAGTGAATGTCAAATTAGTTCAATGAAACTTGAAGGACAAAACACTTTTTGTGCATTTTCATGTTTGTATTTATTTGATTTCGTTGATTTAGTCCCAGGTTGTTACTTTAATACTTTAGTTTCTGTCAACTCAATGTATACACAACTTCTACTGCAGGTTTGTAAAGTCTGGAAAAGGGTCCATCCGCTCTAAATCTACCTTATAAATTCCCTGTAGGTGTGAATGTGAGTGTGACTGGTTGTCTGTCTCTATATGTCAGCTCTGTGATTGACTGGTGACCAGTCCAGGGTGGACTCCCTCCCTTCCCTTTCATGTTTTTTTTGTGGCACTTTCCTTTAACATAAAGATAACATTGGTCTTTGAGGCAGCAAATTGATATCTTCCTGAATTGTTCACATACGAACCTTACAGGGAATTTCAATGTCAGACGTGGGGGTGTCAGGAGGCAGGACATGATGTAAGAAGGATGTAGAATTGGCAGACGAAGCAACCAAGTCCAACACTTCCATCCTTACCATTATCTATCTATTACCACTGGAGTCGATCCCAGCTGTCAGATTTACACCCTGGACTGGTCACCAGTCAATCACAGGGCTGACATATAGAGACAGACAACCAGTCACACTCACATTCACACCTACGGGCAATTTAGAGTCACCAATTAACCTAACGAGCATGTCTTTGGACTGTGGGAGGAAGCCGGAGTACCTGGAGAGAACCCACGCATGCACGGGGAGAACATGTACTCCACACAGAGAGGCTCCTGTCAGACGGGGATTCAAACCAGTGAGGCAACGACCTCTGCCTCTCCGTGCAGCCCCTCTTTACTCCCCACCCCAGTACTTTGTGTAATTTAATGTATTTACAGTTTTAACGAAGTAGTGTAAAAAAACATACGGGGAGAGCAGATTTCTTTAAACCCATTACATGCACAAAGATAGCACCGAGGTCGGTCACTGGTGGCTTGATCTAAACATCATCAACACTCGCACTGGCACTGTCTGACTTTTCCTAAATATTTCCTGCTGTGTTCACACGGCTCACCCCTACTTCACGTGAAACTTTAACTAGAGAAAATAGAAAAACTCAGGTTTAAAGTTGATTTTAGGAGTTTTGTGTTTGTGTGAAAACAGCATAAGTAATTCTCTGTACAGGGAATTATTCAAATATTCTGGGTAAATGGGAGAAAACTCAGTCGACACGCCCCCTAAGTAGAAGTTAAACAAAACTGTAGTTTGACCTGAGCTTTAGGAGTGATCTGAGGCATCATTTATGTGTGTGTGTGTGTGTGTGTGTGTGATTGTGTGAGAGAGAGAGAGAGAGAGAGGAGGAGGGCTGGTCAGGTTAGGCTGTGTCTCAACAGGCTCCCTGCCCTGGAGCCTGTAGTTGTATTGCAGGAGATCGGGGTCACCGTCCATCTCCACCCCCTCTACTTCCTCTCCCCCCTCCCTTCATCTGCGTTACTTCACCATCAGTGTCCGATCTCTGCTCTCCTCCTCCTCCTCCTTTGCCACCACTTCCTCTTTCTCCTCTACCTGTCTCATTTTATGGATCTGGCTCCTCCTTTTGTTGAGAAAAATTACAATTGACCCTTAACACCAATAAGACAGTATCTGCTGCGAATGAAGTTTCCTGAAATGTCTGTTGAGAAGGTTTGCAATTGTGGGATAGTTTGAGTGTGTATTTGTATTGGGAAGAGGGGTAGACACACACACACACACACACACACACACACACACACACACACACACACAAACAAACACACACAGCTGTTTGAGGTCTGTCTCAGGAGCCAGAGAGCGATCAGGAGAAGAAGAGAGGACAGGCTTCACTACAGATTTGTCATCGTCTTGAATGTATGTTATACATCACTGATCCCATAATGAAGATTTACTGCAGGACGTCTGTACTCCACCAATCCAAGTCCTGCAAGTGCTGGCATCGAGCAGAGACTTTAAAAAAACAACAACCAGCACAAAAGGAGATCTGTAAAACAAGCTTAAAAAATCAGATACATCTGAACAACAAATAGGAACTTTAAAGATAATCAGGATCAAAAAAAATCTTATGGTTATTTCACACATGTGCAAAACTCCTGAAAACTGAATTTTTACATGCGGTCGGTGTGAGCGCAGATGGTGAACATTTCTTTCTGTCTTTTTTACGTGTTTTTTCAGTCACATAAAATCATGCAGCATGGAGAAGACAGAGAGATGGTATAAAAAGATTTGTGGATTTACTTAACTGAAAATTCAAGACTTGGACTTGTAACCGAGTATTTACTGTACAAGTAACATAAAAGATCTGAGTACTTCTTCCACTGTGAATATATACATGTATATGATTGCATAATGGTTTCTAATGTATGGATTTTCATTTTATCCAAGGAATTAAGAGTTTACTACAATTTGCTTTGACCCCTCGAAGTCTTTAACGGACTTAGAATGTCTCTTTAGTTCATTAAGTGCTCCTATGGAAAGAAATCCCATAATTGAATAAGACATATGGCCCACAGCTGCTGTGATTGAGACTGAAAGATCTTCATTTTTATAATGATTACATTAACTTAACTTGATTTTTCATATCCATTGCAGTTTCTCTCAATATGAAAGCAGTAGAAGCCTCAACCTGTAACTAAGGCGTGTGTGTCCATCATGGGACAGGTGTAGTTTCAATGTTTCTTTAAAGCTTTAACCAGCTGTGGAAGGTTTTTTGTTTCCCATTTTGCCCACGTTAAACGATCCCAGCCAGCTCTGTCGCCTTCCTGAGGCATCAGGTGACCGGGACACTGCAGCGAAAAGAAAGTCTCCCTCCGAGGTCAACTGTTGCTTGTTTGACGGACAGCCTGCTAGAAACCTGCTACTGAGGGAAAACACAGCGTGTGTGCGCGTCTTTGTGCGTGCGTGTAGTTGTGTGTGGGAGAGAGAGAGAGAGAGAGGTCTGGACAGACGCAGTAGCAGACGTGCCCGCTCCCGTCTCTCTCTCCCCTCTCTCACACACTCTCGGGAGCAGCGCTTTGACGCACCACGCTCAGTTGGATTATAGTATTGCGCGCTGGTCTTTCACGGGGCTTTTCTTCCTCCCTCACGCTGCATACACCCTTGCCACTGACCGGCAATCGATACATGATCGGGATCAATATTTCTCCTCCACGGTGACCTCTACTGAGCTTTTTGGGAGAACCGAGCGCTGCTGCTGCTCCCTCTCCGGACGCGTGTTGAGAATTAATAACCCAGACAGCCTCACCTGGAGTGTGTGCGTGTTTGAGCGCTAAAGTGTTTGTAAGAGTGTTTCCTGGGATCACATCAAGGATCGAGGTGTCTAACAGAGTGCGTGCGTGAGCTGAAGCAAGCCAAACACAAAACACGCCGGGGGATTTGGGCACCGCAAGCCGGGGACATGTGGAAGTTTGCGCCGCTGTAGCGCAGCCAGAGAGCCGGTCCACCGCCTCATCGAGCTCCCCTCTCCCTGCCCAGGGGGGCAACATTACCACTTCACAGCCTTAACACACCGAAACCCCTCTGAGAAGACCCAAATGTAAAATCAGAACGAGAAATTTCTAAAACATAGGTCTGCGGAGGGAGGACAACGCGAAGGAGCACGGCGTCCCGTTGTTGTTAAGAGTTTGGTGAGCTCTTTCGGGGATTTCAGGGCTTTAATCTTTGACGTCCCTGATAGATTTACTTATTTTCATTTTGGCCCCCACTTGCCGCAGTGATGGTGGGAGCCGTGAGCCCCGTTAGCCGCTTCTCGGTGTCTGCGCCGGGGCTGCTGGTGGCTGTTCTGGCCCTGGTCCTGTCCAGCGGAGCAGACGGCCAGCCCTGCCCAGCACAGTGCTCCTGCACCGGGACCACTGTGGATTGTCACGGCCAAGGGCTCCGCAGCGTGCCCAGGAATATACCCCGCAACGCGGAGAGACTGTAAGTACCAAGGGGGGAATCTTCAATAGTTTAATATGCGCACAGCAATTCCCAACATGTGGGCACAGTTCAGAGGGAAAATCCCGGAATATGATCGATTTCTGCCTCACAAGTGTGCACTGCCTGCTGTTTAAATCGAAGATTTAAATCTGTGCTTCCCTTGAGGGGGTTTAAAGAGTTTACGACATTATTTCCCCACTTCCCTTGCTTTAAAAACCTACATTTTATTGCAAACAATTATTAATGATCCAATGATAATCTGTAACTAATAGTCTATGTGTTAGACTTCAGTTTTCTGTTTTTCCAAACTGTAGCCTATGTTGACAGAGTATTGGAGTTCTTTATTCTCCTTAGGGACTAGCCTACATCGTTTTTTGCGCAGGGCTCTAGCCTATTTAGACAACGTGTCAGAAACTCCACCTTAATGTGTAGGCTAAATGCTGCAAAATGCAGCTCATCATTTTAATTTTGCCGTAGGTAAATTGTTATTAACAGAAAGCTTCTTATTGCTCTAATTAAAGAGTGGGGATTGTTTTTCTGCTCGCGGAGCTGAAGTTGGGGGGCTCATGCATGCTGTGGTTGTGTTGGTGGTTTCGCACTGTTGCATTAGCACAGCCTCCGTAGACCACATCGGTTTGTCTGGAGACCAGCAAGTTAATCAAAAACGGATTTGGACAAGTGGGCTTTTCACTTAAACAGGCCACATTTTACGAGTCAGAGACCCTCCTGATGAAATTAAAATGTGCCACAGATCAAATGACAAATCTGCGTTTGCCACAGCATCAAGTTTAAACACACAAAAAAGAACATTTTCTGCTCACCTGCCTCGTCCTTGTTTAACATAAATCTCTTCTAGGCTACAGATAATCTTTATTTGCTCAATTTTCTCTGCAGGGATCTGAATGCAAACAATCTCACCAAAATCACCAAGGCGGATTTTGCAGGACTGCGACATCTGCGAGTGTTGTAAGTGGCTTTTTAAATCTGTTTCCTTTTCTCTCTTTTCTTTTCCCCTTTTGCTTTGCAGAGGCAGAAGCACATAATCTCTAATTTACGCCTCTGACAAGCAACAGCCTTCAATTTGAACAACTTTTCCCCAAAACACCAACAACATGCTGGTTTAACTGTTTCCTGCTCTGTTGAGCATCATGCTCGTGGAGCTGCCGCATGCAGCACTGCGTCTGTAGTCGTGGGAAGCTGGCGTTTCTGTCAGCCCGTGTGTGTTTGTCTGCGCAGACTAGAAGCGGCACCTGTTAATGCTGTCGCGTTAATCTGCCAGTGGAAGTGTCAGGAGGGGCTTATTTTAACCAGCGGGCACACAGGGAAAGAGATAGCGGTCATTAGGTGTAACCGCGGAGGGAGGAATGCAGCTGGAAGGGAGGGAGGGTGCAAGGAGAGGAAAGGAAAGAGTCAAGTAAGAACAGGTTTTTTTTTGTTTTACCTGTGATGGATCCAGGTTAAGAGTGGAACATGGGTTGCATGCTTCTATTGTGTGTGTGTGTGTGTGTGTGTGTGTGTGTGTGTGTGTGTGTGTGTGTGTGTGTGTGTGTGTGTGTGTGTGCGTGTGTGTGTGTGTGTGTGTGTGTGGGGGGGGGACTGTGTGTGCCATTCAACTGCTAAAAGTGAATGGCAGGGAATACACATTGTTGGAATTCCTCCAGAGATTATGTCCTTAATTGAATGTGTGTGTGTGTTTGTGTGTGTGTGTGTTTGTGTGTGTTCATGTCTACCTGCATGCAGTTACACACAATCTTAGACGTTTGGATTTCAACTAAGGCTGCATCAATAAATCCATAGTCAAAAAATAATTTATTTGTAAGTTCCTGTTCTGCTCCATGCATGTTTTTTTTAAATTATTACTTCAGCCTAATTTGGCATTCAAAAAAATAAAATAAAATGTATATGCCAATTTTTGGTAGTAGTGCATTGCCTGTTGAAAACATGACTGTCCTGAGCGAACCAACTGTTTGGTTTGCAGAAACTTTCTCAAGACCCGCTCATCCAAAAGACTTCTTAGTGGACACTGGGCTTCTTTGTGTTGTAATCAAGACATCCACCAAGCGTGAAGTCAATGGCATGACTGGTTGTAAAGATATGATGAGGACAGTCATACAAGCAGACACACTGATGGAGATCACTTTTTTAAATCATTGTTTGCTACATTAGGATTATCTCAAGTATTTATTTCTTTTCATTCAACTTTCTCTGATTTTTCATTGACTTCCAGATATTTTATTGTGTTTTACTGTACTTACTTTTATTTCTTTTTAGTTTCATTTTGTTCCTAACATCTTATTCCTGCCTTATTTCTTGTTATACTCTTTCCCAATGTTACCTGTTGTTGTCAATTTCTGGTTTTATCTGCCATCTGTCGTTCCTCTGTGAAGCCCTTTGGGCTGCATGCTTTTATCTATGACAGGTGCTCTACAAACCAACATTTAGCTGAGTTTATTTATATTAATAAAATGTTGGCCCATGGCGCCACCTTTCATCCAAATGGTACCAAATTTGTCATGTTTACCCAGACAACATATCTACAAATATACACCAAATGTGGCTGTAATAACTCAAAGCAATCAGGAGATATAACCTTTTCTGTTAAAAGGCCTAGCCGTAACGTGAGCAAACTTTGTAAGCCAACTTTTCCAAAACTTTATGAAATATCAAACATGCTTTACATTACATTTTACTGTCTTTGTCCAGGAATGTTTTATACCAAATCAAGTGACAATTGCATAAAAGAGTTGCAAAAAAACAAAACAACGTTTGGGACCCAATTTTGAATTTTGTGGCAATACAGGAAATGATGAATTTGGTTTCTTAGACTTGTAGTAAAAGTGTTAATGGCCCAAGAGATTATTTGTTGTTATAGTGCCACCATAGGCACCCCTCTTGGGTCTTGAAATACACCTGCCAATGGGATGTCCTCTGAATAAATGGTTGTTGATAAGATGGACAGACATGCATTTAAATGTTCCTTTTTTCTACTACGATATGAAAGTGAACAGCAGTAAATATGTGTGCTTTTGAAGTTTGGTGATCCGTTTTCTCTATTTTCTGACATTGATAGATTAAGAAACTAACTAGGTAAAGAAAGCATGTTATGAATAGCCCTATTTCAGCGCACAGGCATGTGTCATCTTATAATGCATGTTGTCCATGCAGCAAAGAAGAAGTTGTGTTGGTGTGTGTGAGGCTGATGTGGGCTTGGTCAGCACAGTGCTCCTGTGGGAGTCGTGCCAGTGTAAGTGAATGAGTAGTCACAGCTATGTGGTTAGATGGAGGGTAAATTGGATGATAGATGAGCCGCTGTCCGACTGATGGGCCCGTTTTAAAGTCAATTCTGGGACTCCATCGACCCGCCGCTGATTGTCCCCTCTCTCTCTCTCACTCTCTGCTGTTTAAACATTCTATCACTTTCATCTGCACCAATCTGTTTTATTTCTTTTACTTTCACACCCTCTGCCATCTTTTGCTCCATCTCTCCCTGCCTATTCTCTCTAATGTCTTATCTCTGTCTCTGCCTCTCTGATTCTCTGTCCCACTCACCTTCACCTTCCCTCCCTCCACTTCCTCTTATTTGTGGCCCCTTCTAGCTATCTTTATCCTTTTCTCTGGCTTCTAACGGTGTCGTCGCACAAATTGCGCTGTCAGCTCTCACCCTCTGTGTCTCTCTATCATTCCTTTTTTCTGTCCAGTTTCTTATTGTCTCACTCTCTCCTGATGCTTCTCCTCTAGGCAGTTAATGGAGAACAAAATCACCACCATTGAGAGAGGAGCCTTTCAGGACCTGAAGGAGCTGGAGAGACTGTGAGTAACGTTTTATAATTCAAGCTGCTGCCGTTCTTTTCTATTCAAAACTGTGTTATATGTGTCTGCTGGGGATTCCTATATATGTTTCAGGACCTTAAAATACATAAGCATTCATGTTGACCTAGTTGGCAAACAGACAGACAGATTGGCAACAAATGAAAGGTCAAGCTTAAATGTCATGGAGGCTAGCCTGGTCAAACGTTATCATCAGATAGTTCTAAAACACAGATTATTTGTCCTTTCAGGTCAGTGTGAGATGGATTTAATGAGGTCTAGGTCTCAGTCTGTTGGCGCTCATAGATTGCCCTTCGAAAGGCTGGTTATTTTGCGCCCCTGTTACGCCGGGCGATGTGTTGCACATGGAAGTGGAATAGTGGGGCACAGACATAAGGCCCCTTGTCTGCCATAGGAGGTATAGTAGCAGTGAATGTGGCGACGTGTGACGATGAAACATGGACGTATCCTCAGTGATGTCACACGTTGGTTCCTGAGGAAGTGTTGAAGCCCAACAATGGTGGTCACCATATCGGAAATGCTATCTCATTGCTATCTTATTGTAGGCTTTTAAGATAAGATGCAACACATGTTTTTACGCATCAAACTGTCCAGAAACCTTTAAAATTCATAAATGTTTAACCTGAATGTTATGACATGCGGCTGCCAGTGTCTCGGTCCGAGAGGAAAATCTGGAGAATGCGTCACATGGCAGCGACTGAGCAACAGCCTGAGGTTGTTACGGCGTTGGCCTGGAATCACTGGCATTCAGCATCCAACCCTGAGGCGGTTATGGTATAATTAAGTCTTGGTTGTGTGTGTGAGAGAGAGAGAGATAGAGACAGAAGGGAGAAGTGGACCTCTGACTGCTGATATGTCCATTGTGTCGACTGTCAACTTTGCTTGATGTGTGAACGGCCCATATATACATGTGTGTGTCAGTGTGTTGTGTGGCCTGACGCGCAGAAAATAACACACTGGAATTTAGCAAAATGTGACAAGCTTTTTATCAAAGAAGCATTAAAACCCTCGCTGCAAAAACACACCTGACAAACCTGCTTATAGAGATACACAAAGCTATTTGTACAACCATTTAGAGTAAATTGAATTGAAGAAGGAAAACTTTTTCCTTGCTGTTTTGGATCAATTCTTTCAGGGAATAAAAAGATATACATGATTCCGTCCACTGCTCCTGTCTCAGCTGTGTCGTGCCTGTTTTTTCCTCCACTCTCTGCTGCATTGTGGCTTCTTTTTATTGACTGAGAGAGAAACTCTATGAAAGGGAATCTGCTCATGATTTTAATGCAGCCATTGCTGGGGTCTGTCCAGCTAAGCAGATCTGGGAGTTCCTTCAAGGATGTTCTGACACAGAGAGCAATATTGAACAGTAAACTTTGATAGTAATTACGCTCTGCACAAAGAGATACATTCTGGTTATTGTAATCTAGTGAAGTCTGTGAACAGCCAGAGCAGAGGAAGTCTTTGACATCTACTGTCATTGCCGGCTCACTTTGCGTTGACTCTGAAGGAAACAAACATCTTTGACAGCAGCTTACTTTCTGACACAACATGGCTGTTTTCTGTTGTCCTCACGCCGATTTTCAACTGTATTTCGGCGTCTTCAGCGTGGCATGTTCACAAACACAAAGATGGAGTCAGTCATCAATGCCCCCCTGCCGCTGCCAGACAAAGGCACGTCTCCAGACTCTGGAGTCTGGGGGCTCGTTTCAAAGGCCTCCATCCTCTGAGGGGCTGGAGGGGGCCTGCTGCCCAGAGGAGAGGGCCCTAAGCCGGCCTGAGTGATCCACAGTGACTGCCCCCCACAGGGGGGGAAAACGGTTCCCCTTCTCATGTATTTTTTTTTTTGCGACATGCCCTTCAGGGCTGGGCAGGGTGGGGTCAGGTGTGGGGCAGTAGCTGGGGGGTATGGAGGAGGGGTTCAAGGAGGTGTGGAGGAGATCGGCATGTCATAACACACACGTGCACACACACAAACACACCCTTCGCTAAGGATACAGTCATGCATGCGCATTAACTCACGCAAGGCTGCTCCGTCAGTCCTGGTTCTATCTTCATTTTACCCCCACTCTTCTACACCCACTCACACCTTCTGCCTCTCTTTCATTCATTCTTTAACCTCATGTTTTTCCTCTGTACCCACCCATCTTGTTCTCTCTCTCTCTCTCTCTCTCTCTCTATTGTCCCGAGCATATAGGAATGTCATACATTCTTCACTCTCTCCCTGTGGAGGCAGAATTGGAAAAAGAGGAGTTCCTGATCCTCTTATCCTCCTCTCACATCTGACTGCTTTACAGCCCCTGTCCAACTCAAAGAGTGTGAGATTGAAGCCGATAACAGCCACAGATATGCAGAGAGAAACAAAACAGTAATTACAGGCACTGAGGCGATGATTTCAGAGAGCAGCGGTGGGATAAAGCCTCACATAATTAGCCTGTAATTGAGTGATCACATTGTCAAAGAGAATTCTAACAGGGCTGAATAACAGTCGAACTGATTACAGGTAGGGAGATTGTCTATCAGCAGTGAGTACAAACTAGATAATTAAACTTCAAGCTAAGTGATTCTGCTCTGGACAGTCTGAATAGCTGAAGATAATTGTAGCAGTGATCCCACCTGGCTGGATATGGATTTCAAAGAAAAGCACTGGATTAGCGCTAAATGATTAGCTCTAAAGCCTCTGAGTGATAACATTGTTCTCGCTGATCATTTGAGGGCAAAGTTTCAACGTTTTTTGTGTGTGTGGCCGTTTTTACTGAGCAGCAGAGCCTGAAATTGTCTGCACAGTGTAGACACACACAAAAAAGCCATTTCCACAACAGCAGCTCTGTCTGAATGTAACTCGTGATGGATTTTCCTGCCCCCCCCCCGCCTGTCTGTGCAGCAGTTGACATTTGTTATATTTGTTGGTAAACAGCAGCAAGAAGGAGAAATGCTCAAAGTTCAGGGAAAGGTTTCCTAAAAGTGTGGACTGTAGGGGATTTTTGATGATGGGGAAGGAGTTCAAGCATCTGGTGAGCAGACAGGATTCTGCCTGGCCGTGGTTTAGGGCAGATGAGTTGTCTCTGACTGAACAGATATACACATGAGGGTGCGCAAAAGGGCTAAAACTACGTACAAGAAGTTTAAAGACGTTTTCACATACGCACTCAGGAAAATTGTCGGCAGACTAAAATCTTCCTTGTACATGCACCACACAGCTGGAGACTACCCTTTTAGGACAGGAGGGGGGAGGGGTCTCATGAGGCGACGTAAAAAGATTGACGCGAAAGTGGTGGACAAAGCAACAGAAGATGGCAACTTTAGCCTTTATATCAATGCAATGTGTGACACATTCACATTATCAACAAAAGAGCAATGATGAACATACCAGTGAACACACAATGAACAGTTTCATACAGAGCTCGGAGATCGTGATCTACACATGCATAAAGTCTATGGTAGTGTAGCCGTTGCAGGAAATAAACGTCACCAAACCCTCCCGTTTGCTCACGGTTAATTTTCGTTGCATATGTGTATCTATAAAGATTTGGCACTCTGTACGCTTCTGTGGGAGTGTGTGTGTGTGTGATGACTGTGTGGTTTGTGGGCCTTTAGCATCTGTTTATGACTGCAGGGATTATCGCCCGGCTGCAGTGTGACATTAGCTCGTTGGAGAGACTCTCACACCTCAGACTACTGGCTGCTCTGTCTTCAGTCTTCCACCAGCCAAACTCTGACTAATGTGACTCGACTGTGGAAGTGTTTCAGTACATTCCTCCAGGTCCAAACCGCTAAACCACGACAGACGACTTCACAATTTTAGGCCGAGGCTGTCAGTGCTTTTTAAAGGGACTCAGTACATTTGTGCAGCAAATCTTTAAGCTGCATTGAAGAAAAAGGAATTGCATCATTAGAGACTGAAAGTGAAGCTGTTATGAGTGAAGCTTACATTGTGACTCAGGGTGGAGTTGTCAGGTCACAAATAACTAAACAAAAACATTTGTTGGAATCCCTGGATGTGGTTTCCTGCTGCTCTGTACGAGACGTCACGAGAAATTGTGAGACTTAACCAGAACCTGACGTCAGCATCTGCCGACGTATTGGAGCAAAGCATGGAGCAGAGTGGTAGGACACGCCTACCCCGGCAGCTCTTTCAAGGACACGCCCACCTGGAAGCTCACTCAAATGTCCCTGCGACTGCAAACAGAGCTGGCCAATTGGAGGAAAGTGGGCACGTGGGCAGGGAGGCTGAAATTAGCCGTTTCAGGCAGAGGCTGAAATGAGGGATTTTACTGACGCCAGTATCAGATAAATAAGGAGGTTTTTGAGCTAAACATCTCACAACGCTGCTCAATACGTGTCCTAGACTGAAATCATTAATGAGGAAAGTGAGACTTTAAATTTGGCATACCTTGTCTTTTACGGATGTATGCACAGGGAGAGTAAAAACAGAATATAAATATGAAACATTTTAGAGAGAAGAAGAGAGAAAATTGTTTATTGTTGTTCAAATCTGAGAATGGAATTACATTTGCTTCAGCTCTGGACCATTTGTCCATCACATCAGGTAATCTGAAGATGTTTCCAACTTTCTGAATGTTGTTTTGACTTTTTTGTCGTTTGGTTTTTAGCAGTTATTCAAAGTCAAGCTGCTGAGGAGTGACTTCATCTGACTCGGAGCTCCTCAGCTGTATCATTTGCAGACTTTTTGTGACATAAATTCTGTTTTGACATCCCTCAAGGAAGATAAAATGAAACATGTGTATCGGGTTATTTATCCATGTCCCTCGTGATGCACAAGTTGAAAGCAGAAAATAAAATGAATTGTCAGAGACAAGACTCATTCAGAAGCGTTTCTGTGTCATATTTCTGACCCCCACATAAGCATTATTTGTCGGGTAACGTGTTCACATTGAGGATGAGTAATCAGACAGTTCCTTACTTTATGAGCAAAATGATGGAGTGCATTTAAAAGCACAACACCTGAGAGGAACCAGACTGGTTTTGGACTTGACTTTACTCTCCTAGTCTGACAGCATTGCACCTATTTAAAGAAGATGAGCTCATACCCCCTCTCTGTCCTCCTTCCTCCTCCCCACCTCCAACCACCAGCCTCTGCACTCACCCAGGGGAGGTCTAGCCCACTAACGGGTGCTCACGGCTGTGCAGGACCTGCAGGAGGAGCGGGCCCCTCCGAGGGACCACGTGGGGCTCTTAGCCGCCAGAGCCGGTGCTAACGGAAGAGGAGTGAATAATTTAGAAACATCATTTCTGCGGGATGTTAAATATTTAAGCGGCCTCTGATGATGTAACGGGGGAGTGTGAATGTGTGCGTGCGTGTGTGCGAGCACGGTCATTTATTCGTGCTCCTGTGGGTGCAGGACGGACACAGAGGGGGTGATGTAATTAAAGGAGAGTCCGCAGCGAGTTATAGTGAAGCAGACGGATGTGATAGATGAGGTGTTAGAGGAAAAAGTCATTGAGAGACTTAAAGAGGGAGTTTTGAAAAGGAATTAGTAACACTTTAGTACGGTCTGGTGTTAATGTGCTACATGTGTGTATTTCATGCAAACAGTGGAGTTTGAGTTCAATATGTTTGTGTGCTTGCTTAGTGAAGTGTCTTAAATGTAATGGTACTAACTGGTAAAGATAATAAATGTTATTTCAAGACACAGGGGGGGCGGCAGTAGTTCAGTCCATAGGGATTTGGGTTGGGAACCGGATGGGTTGCCTGTTCAAGTCTCGCTGTGGACCATAATGTCGCAGCCCCACTCTGACATCTCTCCAATAATGCATGTCCACAGGTCCTGTTTGTGCATGTGTGTGATTCGGGCCTATTTGTGTGAGAAGCGTGTCTCTAAATAACAGAGTGTAAAACCAGCAGGCAGGGAGTTCCACAGCTGTGGAGCCTGAACTGCCCAGGCTCGGCTCGGTCCCCTTTTGTGACCAGTCGAGTTTTCAGAACCACTTGTAGGTCCTGCTGCAGGGACACAGGCAGCGGTCAGGCTCATAGGGAGTTAGCAGGTTACAGGTATAGGCTGGAGCCTGCCCATATAAGGCTTTAAAAACAAGCAGTAAACTCTTACAATCAATTCTAAAACTCAAAGGCGTCCAGTCGAGGGAAGCAAGGGCAGGTGAAATGTGGTCACTTCTCTTGGTATGTGTTAAAACACAGAGGCAGCATTTTGAAATCAGCTGCAGTCTTTGGATGTTACGCTTGTTAGTGCCACAATAAAGAGCATTCACATAGGGAAGTCTGGAAGAAATAAATGCATAGATGACCTTTTCTATGTCAACAGGGGAAAGGAATTTTCTGATTTCGGTTATTTGTCTCAGTTGAGCAAAGCAGGACTGCCTCACTTTGGTCACCTGGCTATCAAAAGAAAGCTCTGAGTCAAATATTGATTGGGCAGTGGATGGAGTTGGAAACTGTTATTAGAGAGCGGGGAAAGAAATGCGGGAAAGGAGCCGCAGGTTGAACCCGTCCATTCGGAGGACGATAGCTTCCATGCATGTGGTGCAACATAACCGCAAGGAAACCAGGTGCCAAGCAGTGAGATAATTTGACTAGAAATGAGAAAAATACACTTGCTAAGATTTGAGATACTGCAGTGCATTCTTTTACTTTCTTCCTCTATTGTTTTTCTATTTGCAGCCAGCACAGCATCCGTCGCTTGGCCTGTCAATGTGTGTGTGTGTGTGTGTGTGTGTGTGTGTGTGTGTGTGTGTCAGGGTTAAACTGTTTCAGCAGCCTGTCTCTCATTGTGTCACTCAGCTGACTCACTCTCTCTCTCTCTCTTTCTCTGTCTCTCTCTTTCTCTCTCTCACATATACACACACACACAAACACACACAGGCACACAAACCTCTTCAATCCACTCAACCAGGGTTAAATGATCGCACCCAGATTATTAAACTCAGCCGAGTTCTCTCAACTCCTCTGTTTGTGTGTGTGTGTGTGTGTGTGTGTGTGTGTGTGTGTGTGTGTGTGTGTGTGTGTGTGTGTGTGTGTGTGTGTGTGTGTGTGTGTGTGTGTGTGTGTGTGTGTGTGTGTGTGATGACAGGTTGTTGTGAGTTCTTCCCCTCTGAGGGCCTTGTTTACTCTATGGGGTCCTTTTCACACATTCGGTAGTCCGGCCAGACTGCCTGTTTGTTTTTCCCACATCATCTCCTCTCCTCCGCCTTTGTGGTAAAAAAAAAAAAAAGCTCCCCCTCTCCTCTCTCCCCTTCATCTCATCTGAACCCCCATCCCTCACCTCCCCCCCCCCTGCCTTCCCATCATCCTTCTAGAGTCCACTGTTTGTCTGGCAGCCATATTGTACCCCTTAAATCAGAGCTAACGGAGTCTGAGTGTTTTTGTGAGTCTAAAACGTGTCTCCATCAATCTGCTTATTCTTTCATACTTCCTCTTACTGTACAGACTCACATTACAATAAAAATACCTTCACATAATGTGATATGATTAACAGGATACAGGAATCTCACTTTATAAAGCTAATTATACACACATGTAACCGCTTCACCCACACTGTCTGGAAGGAGGCTAGGTCGAGTTTATTCCCTAATTTATGCTGTGTTTTTCCAGGCGCCTGAATCGGAATAATCTGGCTGTCTTCCCCGAGCTGCTTTTCCTGGGAACGACGAAGCTCTACAGACTGTAAGTCCTGTTTTTATTTCTTTGTTTTTTCTTTTGCCCTTTACATCACTCACTTGCTCCGCATTGTTAACTTAAATATTGTTCATTTTCTCGTGTGTGTTTTTGGAGCACTTCAAAAAGAGTGAGATCATTAAGATGGACTGGTGGGGGGGGGGGGTGCGTGCGGCGGTGTGTTTGTGTGTTCCCCACCAAAAAGCTTGTACAGGATATTAACTATGACTTAAAATGACACGGTGAAATATGTTACAGACACAAAAGAAGAGGAAAAAAAGTCTGGTTGTCTCGGTGATGCAGCCGTGGTGTTTTCCTTGGATGGAAGAGTGGGAGAACAGATTTTTACACGGCCCTCTACATAGAAGCCAGTTCAGTAGCTAATGGAGATTAGCACTCCAACAGCTGCTGCCCACTGGGAGAGGTGTGTGTGTGTGTGTGTTCATGTGTGTGTGAGAGAGAATAGAGAGTAAAAAGCGAGTGAGAACCAAAAGTGGAGGTATAAGCCAGTGAAATAGAGAAACAGGTTTCTCCTCTGAAGTGACGTTTTGTGTTTCACAGGCAGAAAATAGCTTCAGTCACAGAACATAAACCAGTTTTGCGTCCCAAACCGCTGTTTGTTGTCGTCAGGCACCTTCCAGCCTTTCGGTCTCAGGCCTGCTCGTCTGCTCTGTAAGTCGAGCCGTGGATTTCCAGGACTGAAGGGCTGGGCTGCTACGCTCCTGAAACTGTGGGAACTCACTTCCCGTCACGGTCATTTGTGGTCCCGGGGAATAATTATGGTTGCTTGTATTTATATGCGTGGTTGAATATATTTATCTAGAACAATAATGAAATGCTCAGATGATTCAGAGAGTGCGTGAAAGTTGTTTATGTTCTGCGGGCGCTACGGTGGCTGGCTGGGCTTGACCTGTGTTGTGTACTGGTGTGTGCGTTTGCGTTTCTGCGTCTCTGTATGTGTGTGTGTTAGAGTTTCTCAAGGCCATGCAGGAGTTGGCATATTGCTCAGCGTGTGGGCCGAGGTAAAAATACAGCTCCAATGTACAGCTCTGTGCTCAGCTGTCGCAGACAAGCAGCCTCTACCGCTCTCACTGCATGTGTGTCACAGTGTGTGTCTGGAGGTGAATGTCTTTAGCAGACGATCCCATGTCGGCTGCACATCCTCACTGAACAAGGCCCCCTTCATTCTTCATTCAGGAGAGCCGCTTCCATGATAATGATTTTTTTCTCAGTTAAATCTCAAACCCACGATGGACAAATAAAGATGCTGCAGCCACGAAGCTAGACGCAGATTTCTCAGACGTCATTCAGAACAGAGCCAACAGTATTCGGGGCTGTTTGTTCAATATGAAATCTTACGTCCACTTCTACTCCCCCTTACAGTGTGTTTTTATTTTTGGAAATCAAAACAAGAAGCCCTTGAGAACCTCTGAAGTGGATCTTGTTAAGTTTTTTTACTTAGAGGTCAGAAGGTATGTGCGAAGTCGACCGACTCTGGTTTTTGAAACAGTGCTGCTATAAATGAACACTTGCTCAACCTGCTATTATGAAAATGATGTTTTCACTGTGTTAGGGCTTGGAAAGTGTGTGTGTGTGTGTGTGTGTGTGTGTGTGTGTGTGTGTGTGTGTGTGTGTGTGTGTGTGTGTGTGTGTGTGTGTGTGTGTGTGTGTGTAGTTTTCAGTACTAAACATTTTTTTTGCAGTTTTCTCTTCGATTTTCATTTCTCAATTTAAACGATATACAGTTTACTTGTCACAAATCAAAAAAAAAAATCTAATTCAATAATTTTTCCGCACTGTCCAATTTACCTCCATTTTGGGGCGACTGTGGATCAGTTGGTAGAGTCGGTCGTCTCTCAACCTGAAGGTTGGGGGTGCGATCCCCAGCTCCTGCAGTCCGATGTGTCCTTGGGCAAAACACTTAACCCCAAGTTGCTCCCGCTGCTTCGTCAGCGGTGTATGAATGAGATTAGTTACTTCTGATGGTCACTTTACACAGCAGCCTCTACCATCAGGGTGTGAATGTGTAGGTGTGACCTGCGGTGTAAAAGCGCTTTGAGTAGTCAGAAGACTAGAAAAGAAAGCTCGAGTCCATTTACCTTTTTAATGTTCCCTTCTCTTTTCTTTCTTTTTTATCAACAAACAAATATGACAATCATATTTCTCAGGCACAAACTTGTCGACCAGAGAATCACTTGTGATGTTAGGTGTATAGAAAACTGTTTTACATGGAACAAATTGTCGTCTAGGTTACAAATAAATAGAAGCCAATGTCCGTCACGTCTACCTGTTGATGAAGGCCAACCAGCTTAATCATTCAGGATGCAATGCCGAGTGTAGCTGCTGTGATCGGTGATTGCTTTTATTTCTTTTGATATGATGAGAATGAGAGCAAAACACACAACAACCACTGTACACTAACATACAGTGCACTTTTTTAACCTCTATTTCCTCATTTCATCTGAATGTATTCCTGCACCGCTCATGTGCACTGTGAAGCTCTTTCCTCTCGCAGTGTAATGTGTTGAATTTTACAGATGTGGATTTGCTCTCCACCTGTTACTGATGACATGATGGTGACTCACACATGTCTGAATTCTTGATTCATTGCTCACTACAGAGTGAATTATTTATTGTCTGTTTCAGAGGGGAGTAATGATGGGTGAATGAGTGAGTGATTTCAGACATATCTCCAGACACAGGTGGTGAGGTGACGTCATTCTTCAGACAAAAACAAAATGATTTTTACATTTATTCAACAGACAGGTTCAAAGCTACACCGAGGATACACTAATGCAGTCTTACTCAACAGTCCTTTACTACTCCTCCATTCACAAACGTGATCACTTAGTGGTAAATCTGAGCTTTCATGTTCATTAAAGCTCCTCTGAGGAGTTCTGAAATATAATCAAATGAATACTGATGCCTTTTTTATGAACTTTAAAAGCCAACAAGACCGTCAGCATAACGATTGACATTTTCTCTGTAGTAATAATTAATGTCTGAAATTGCTGCCAGGGTGTAGCTTTCAGACGACTGCAGAAATAGGCTTTTTTTTTAAAGATTTATTTTTGGGGGAAATGAGCCACAGGTCGGATTTGAACCCAGGCCACTTGTTGGAGGACTATAGTGACAGTACATGTGCTGCATTTTGCTTTTTTCTGTGTGTGGTATTTTCCATCCTCTGTCTCTCGCTCTCTCTCTCCCTTCTCTCTCTCTCTCTCTCTGTCTGCTGGACACATATCAGATGAAAGACGGAGAGATGAAAGAGGGCCGGATGAAGGGATGGGAGGATGAGAGAATGGGTCACTGCTTCCACAGCTGATAACTCTGGTTTCAGCCTGACTATGACGCTGGGTTGCTTGGACAGAGCTTGTGTGTGCGTGCGTGTGTGTGTGTGTGTGTGTTCGTGTGTGTGTGTTCGTGTGTGTGTGTGTTTTGTGGTTTCTGGAAAATGTCTCTCAGCAACAGAGTTCCAGGTTATTTTATCATTCTGTGTTTGTGTTTCGTTGACGTGTGTTTTGCTTTCAAATTTGGCCTTTAAAGTAAAAAAAGTGTGAGGTGAAATGAAATAAATGTGTGTGTGTGTGTGTGTGTGTGTGTGTGTGAGTGTGTGTGTGTGTTTGAGAGAGATACAGAGAGAGGGGAAATTGAAGGAAAGTCTGTATCAGCCCTTCATCATCATTCCTCTGAGAGGGAGAGTCAACATGGACGAGTTGATTGAGAGTTGAATGAGTGAACTTCAGGTCTCTCTCTCTCACACACACACACACACACACACACACACACACACACACGCACACGCACACACTGAACCTGGGTTAAAGTGGTTTTTGGGGGTCTGAATTAATGAGGTGATGGGGCTACGTTTTTGCAGTGTGTGTTTATGTGTGTGTAATAGTCCCTAATCCTCTGCTAAACGGTGCCCTGATGAGGCTTTACCCGGCAGCATTGTTGCTTAGCAGCCTCCGAGGTTGTGGCTTTGTCTTGTGTGAGAGCTTAACCCCCCCTACACACACACATACACACACACACAAACTCCCTCTTTATAAAACACACACTCACACATACGTAGCACCTCGGCCGAGACGACAGGCTCAGCTCCATGCGTCACAAGAGCACCCTCTTGTCTTTCAGGAGACGTGGGCTTTCCCAGCGTGTCCACAGTTTACTTTCACAGAAAGGGGCGGGGTATGAAAGAGGAAGAGAGAGGTCAGAGGTAGCCAAAATGAAATTTTCTCTTTGTAAATAATGTTTTTTAATTAAGACAGAGAGCGTCAGGCGTTTTAGTTGCCCTGGTGATGACGACCTCAGGGTCTCACAGAGGTCTAAGGTGAAGAATGTTCCAGTCAAGACATGTAAGCAGGAGGTGATTTATAGCAGTAAGCTGTGAGGGGAAATCTCCTCCCTCTCATTTACCAAAATCAGGATTCATTAAGATTGGAACAGCTGTTTTCCCCGAAAGATTTTCTTTTTGTATAATCATTGATTGACATCATTGACATTTATGGTGTTTTCACACACGCACAAAACTCCTGGAAATTCCCCCAAAATTCCTTAATATCTGATCATATAGTAAGGTCACTTCATCATTTCATTCAGTAGCTGGCCTCAGCTTCTCTTTGCCTGTCTCTAGATTGATGAAAAGTGGAGATTGCATTTCAAAAGTGGCGTCTGCCATCATCTGGCTTCACAGCAGCTTTTGAGAAATGGATGGATGTCATCGAGACTACATCCATGGTTCGTACAGTCCATGGTTACGCCCTTCGGTGTCACCCGTACCCCTCTATGTTTGTTTTTGTTGGCTTGATGCAAATTTTTTTCCTGCTTTGGCCATGCTGAAGAACAGAGGGACAAGTTTTTGTCTGACATCCCTGATAGAGGAAAAACACGTCAGACTAATAATAAAGTTTGTTTCAATCCCTCAACTTCAGAATCATACTGCAGCCCTCATCCACTTTGTCTGCTTCTTTTTTTCCTTGCATCTTGCAAATAAAAGCTGATAAAATTTGGTACATTGTGTTTTTGAAACTCTGTTGAATCAAGGCCATAGCGACCCTTTTCATGATGTTCCTCTTGTCAGGGAAAACAAGTAGAAACGAAAACTCCTGCTTCTGGTTATTCCAGCCGGAGTTGAAGGGGATTATTAGGGTTTGGGATGCTGCCTTTTAAAAAGATCCATATCTTCTGGTTGCAAGGTTTGCTGCAGTGTTTTGAATGAGAAGATATTTGGCCACTGACTTTGTGTGCATAGGATATGCAAATATGTGCCATTATGTCTGTCTGAGGAAATGAAGTTAAGCCTCTGCAGCCTGAGGCGTCCGTATGGGCCTCTCTCTCTCTCTCTCTTCCTATGTCTGTTACTCTCTCTCTCCCTCTCTCTATCAAACAAACATAGACACACACACACTGGCACAAACATACCGCTTTAGCATTCAGCAATATTTCCTGCCCCCTCCTGTTTCTCTGAATGCACTTAAACAGATATAAAAACTCTCTCACACTCACATGCACACAAGAAAATAGCTCTCTCCAGATCTTTTCAGCACTTACAAAGACATATTGTCCGAGAAATGTTTTCATGAGGGCTCTTGGATCACACACATTCTCTCCAGCCAAACAGGAAGATGCGAATGGTGTTTTTTATTTCTCTTTCCTTTGGTTGATTTTGTGTGTTTTTAGGTATTTCCATGTCATCCGTGTACACATTATGAATCACCTTGAGTGTAAACCAACAGTTACAACAGTTTGTGGAGGTGTTGAGTGTCAGTGACTCACTCTCTTGCCATCGTATGAATCACATGACTGCCTATCTGAATTGCTCAAGGCCACTCATTCCTAAGAAGTGATTTGGCCGTTCACATCCCAACACAATGCTCTAATTCATTCTCAAGTGATTCAGAGAGGGTTTGCCAAAGCAGAGCTGGCATTATGGAGAGGGCACCGATACAAAAGATTATTTTATACTGACAGAATGTAAAGATATGAAACGTCCTGCTTGACTTTTAGCACGGCTAGAGCTAACTTGTTTCTGAACCGAGCCCAGGAAGTGTGTGTGTGTTTGTTTTTGTGGAGATCACACACCCACCTTTTGAAGCTTTTTTCTTCTATTTATAAATGTTGATGTTAGGGCTTTTTTATGCCTTTATTTAGAGATAGGACAGAGGGAAGGGACAGACATCTGGGAAGAGAGAGAGTGGGGAATGCCATGCAGGAAAGACTCCACAGTTCGGCTCCGAACCCGGCCCCCCGGCCTAAAGGACCCTAGCCTCTGTTCATGGGGCGAGCTCACTAACCACTAGGCTACTGGCGCCACTGCAGCTTTTTTTCTTTATGACATTAATATATTTAAACAGGGAACATTTAAAGTCTATATATAATGGCAGAATGGCACACAGCAGTGGAAAACAGCATGTTGGACTCTACATTTATTATCTAGCAGCTAAGTTTATAAATGTTGTTGCCAGGTTAGCTACAATGAATGCAATCTACTGATCATTTCCAGAATTTTTCGAACAGCCTGCCCCTGAAAACTTCCTAAATTGCTGTTCACACATGTCCCTCACAGTGGGAAGTTTTCCTTGTCGGATGGAGAGAGTCGGCTGGTCTCAGGTGGCAAGACTCTGAAGTTAAAGATAGCAGAAGAGCAGCGCAGTCCGACGCTAACGATAGGAGCTAAGACAAAGGAGTGGATGCGCTGCAGGGTCTTTGTAGTAATCACATACAGGTGGTTTCTGGGTACTTCAGGTTTGCTATGCTTAATTTATCTTGCGAGGGAGTTGCATTGATAAAAAAAGGAATGCAATCAAAAAACACAAACTACAACTGTCCTTTACAAATCCACAGTGTGCCTTGGATTGTTTTAGAATCACACGCTGTTATTCTTCATGGCAAAATATGTTTGGAAATAGCCATATAGTATATAAAGCTACAGTAAAGTAACCATCAGTGCTTTGTGTAATTTGACACATTCAGATTCTGAACTAAAGAGCAGAGAAGAATATACTGGCGAGCAGAAGACAGACGCAGTTTCATTACATGCAAGAAGATCACACAGGTCGTGCTCGGGTCGTGCACCAGTTGCAGGGAAAAAAAGGGCCTTCAACTCTGCTCAATTACTTGCAGTAAGATTTCCTGAATATTTCCTGCTGTGTTCACATATCAGCTCACACTGACTTCTTGTAGGGCTGGCAGGAAAAAAGTTCGGGTAGGGTTGAGGTGAAATATTCAAATGTTTGTGATCACACATGCAGATCATTTGTGGAGATTTTCAGGAGTTTTGTGCATGTGTGAAAACACCGTCTGACTCCAGTATTCCTAAAATCAGTGCACAGATTGTTTGTTCTCTTATGATATTTTTAGGGAGTTAAACAGACCTGTGATAAATCATCTCTTCATGAAGATTAAAATACTAATTTTCTGTGCAAATCGTCTTGCCATATATTTATTTCTGAGTCTGTAGTTTGTTTTCATTTCAAACTATATTGTTGATGTTTACAATAATTTATGCACGCAGCTTTTATCAGACAACTCCATCTGATACAAAGAGTCTGCAGTCTCTGTAGACTCCACACTCCTGTCTGTGAACACAACTTCAGACGCATCACAGCTGTGCTTTGACAAACAAACATTGTCAACATGACCCAAAAAAAAAACATTAAATCATGAAATTTTCATTCTATGGGACACATTAATACTTAATATGTGCATACACATAAATCTCTGCTCTTCTTCTTTTTTACTTTGTTCAAAGTTGAGGATCTTCTTCTCAGTTTGTTTAAAACTGGAAATTAAACATATTTTAAACTTTTTTGAGGAGTAATGCCATTAGGATGTGTCTGATATGTTTTTTTCCCTGTAATCCATTTTGTATAAAAGGCGCAGAAAGCCTAGTGGTTATGTTGTGCGCCCCGGTATGGAGGCTAAACTCTGTATCGCAGCGGCCGTGGGTTTGAATCCAACATCGGCCCTTTGCTGCATGTCGTCCCTCACTCTCTCCTCCCAACATTTCCTGTCTTTCTACAGCTGTCCTATCTTATAGAGGCAAAAAGGCCCAAAAAGAAAGAGGGTTACCAACTGGATACATTTAAAGCTCCTGTGAGGAGTTTTTAGCTGGTCATGAAACATACTGAAATCAATACTGATGTCTATAAATCACCAATAAAATCAAAACAGACCATCAGCCACCAGATAGATCTTTTCCAGATAGTTTTGTACAAAATCTGCAAAGAGATGTACTGCTTTGTCCACATTCGGCACAAACCTAAAGTTCCTTACAGGAGCTTTGATAAACAATATTTTCTCAAAAATTTTGAAAATAAACTCCAATCACATTTCAAAATAAAAGCTCTTTTTCAGTCTCCATACAAATTGCTTTTTAGTAACGCTAAATTCTTGCGCGCTGAATGCAGCTCAATTAATCACCTGTCGCCCAGGGTGTGTGAGTGTCAAAGTTCAGAGCTCGTAGGTGAAAGGTCTGGGATCATCAGTGTCGAGCGATGAGATATCCAGGATAATGGACATGCCAGAAGTAAGGGTGCTGCTCTGCCCATCAGATTACACAAGGAGTGAGAGTTACGCCTGGAAAAAAAAGAGACAGCGAGAGGTGTGGATACAGACAGAGTGAATGAAGGGTATTTAAAAAAGATTAGAGATGTGTTTGCTCTCTTAAATGGTGTGGAAAAAAAGGGCAGGGAGGAATTTACAGAGGTGAAGACAGAAACTTTACTTCATGGTGAGGTATCTGTGAGAACAAGAAGAAGAGTGAGAAGAAGAAAAAAAATGCCCTGGAAAGTGAGGAGCAGAGAAAGTAAAGAAAGAAGGAGAGCTAGAGGGGAGAGGAAAGGAAAGGAGAGGAGAGAGGTATGTCAGTTCTAACTGTAGATGGCAGGTAGCCTGAAGCCTGGAGCCAGCATGTCTGTCAGAAACAAGTGCCCAGGTGTGTGTGTGTGTACGTAACCTGAGTGTGGATTATTGGAAGGGGGGGGTTACATACCTATCCAACGCCAGGAAAAGCTTACCTGGAAGCAGGTAGTTACGATAGCAGCATGTGTGTGAATATATGTGTGTGTGTGTGAGGTCTTTGAGATCATCAAAGCATTTCCTCGACTTGCTCGTGTGTGATTGAGGGTCACCGTGTGCGGTAATACCTCCCAACAAAAGCAGCTAAATCATCCTCTCCGCTTCCTTCACTTCGTTTTAAGTCCACTTCCTCCCTTCTTCTCCTTCATTTTAGTCCTCAGTGCTTATCTTAATAATATAATGTTAGCGCCGGGGTTACGCAGCTGAGAAAACCAGCAGGATGTAGATCTCTTCTTCCCGCTCGTATTCGCCCTCCTTCTCCCTCTGCGGTGGTCTGTCCCCCCAGGGTCTCTGCAGGTATGGATTCAGGTAGCGTATTGATGGATGAGTCGGCCGGGCCAGTGAGTTATGGGAGGGATTATGAAGTAATCAGGACAATTCATCATGCAACGCTCCTCTACTCACCCCAATCACAGCTACTCAGCAATATTGACCCCTGCTTACGATGTGCATCCATGTACAGGAGTGTGCTAGTTTGTGTGTTTCTGAATGTTTTGTATCATCTGGTGAGGAAGTTATGAGAACGAGGAATATTCCCATTGAGATACAAAATCTCTTTAACAAGGAAGTCCAGGCCAAGACAGCAGAGAAATAAAGTTTCACATTGACAACAAAAAACAGACCATACAATGCATTGTCGCTCATCTTATGGTGGAGCAACAACGGATTGTTGGGCGGTTTAGTATGACCAGTATGCTCCTGTCTCATACTTCTGGCCAATCTAGTATACATGCGAGCATTTCTCATATACACAAAATTGCATACAATGAATTTGGAACGTACTACTCAAGGTGACGTCATATTTAGTATGGAGAGTATGCACTTCGGACGCAGCCTATCGTTGTAACTTAGTCTTGAGACGTTACCTTCAGTGTGACGTCTAAGATATTCTGTCAGGGAACATTTAGAAGTGTTAGCCAATAATCAAACATCAAAGCTAACCTTGGGTCGTAGGTCGAGGAAGAATTTGTCATTTTTACCTGTAAGGTAACCTGGCATGTTAGTCTGTTGGTTGATAACATGTTAGCTAGCTGAGCAAGGGTATAGTAGCCTGTTATTTAGAGGGTGAGCTAGCTATAGGGTTTGTCCAGGGGTTCTTCTGCGTTAGCCTGTCAGTTTGCCTTTAAGCTAACTAGCTAGCTAGTAGGTGTTGGGTAAGTAGTAGGCCTATAGTGAAAATATTAGCCTGTCACACATGTTAGCCCAGCAGATTAGCCTTATAGTGTAGTACAGAGCCTCTGGTGTGGAGTCAGCTAAGTTTTTGCTGGACTTGTAGGCGACTAGCTTTACAGTCTGTTTAGTCAGTTAGCTTGATTGCTATATTAAGGTTTTTGGTAGTATGACAACCTACCAACTGATAGGCCTATCACAATCTGACTAACTTTGACTTGTTCTCATAAAGTGTAAAGTCTTGTCAAAACTCCTCTTTCTGAATTTTGGCTGAAAGTTGCACAAGATATAAATTGTGTTTTGTCTTCTGTTTTGAGGTTTTACACTGTAAACACACATTTGCTTCAATTAGAGCCGAAATATGATTATATTAAACATATTAAACTGTTTCTCTGAGGGATACAGTGATTTAGAAACCCTGGAAGCCACTGAAGGAGAAAACTGTATTTCCAGGGGTTATTAGCTGTAATCCACAGAGAAAACTCCCTTTGGCTACCAAGTGTCTGCTCTTTCAGAAACTAGAACAAAAACTAGAAACTTTGGGCGCTCACAGAGTCTCGCCAGTCAAATGGAAAACAGAAAGGTTTCACTTTATGTCAATCAGTCAGCAGACCTAACATGGCTGTCTTTCTCTACCCTGGGTACCTCTTTCCCTCCCCTCTAATCCTCCATCTTGGCTCTGTGTCAAGCCGCCTTGTCCAGTTGCACAATATCCCTCCTCCGGGGCAGGCAACTGCATCCCCTCTCTGGCTCCATTAGTGCCACTCCACTGGCATAGTCGGCATTCTCCAGTGGGACCGTCATCGCTGGCCACTCTATTGGCACTCCTGTCACTCTCCAACGAGCACAAAGGGAAACCTCTCGGCTCTCCCTCTCTGCCTCTCCTGCTCGCTTGGTCTTTTCTGCGCCCCCATATTCTTCCCCTCCTTGTCTCTCTCTCTCTCCTCGCTCCTCTATTATCTTCCTTTTCTCTCTCCAGCACCTTTCTCTGAAGTCTTTTTTTCCCTCTTGCCTACACTCCCGTACCCATCTCTATACTCCAACACATTGGTTTGGAGAGGCTTATGCAAGACCCTCATGCAGGGTAGAAACCAAGAGAGGAAGCTGGGAGCTGACCAGTGATTCCTCCCAGAGATGTTCCTCACAAGTTTAGAGCCTCTCACAGTATTTCACTAAAAGCTGAGTGTGTTTGAGCTGACCACAGCGACCCAGGCTCATTAAAACGCACTATGTTTACATAATGTGAGGATCCAGGCCAGAAACAGGCCATCAACACACAATCAACCGCTGTCCCTTTAAGCGAATTTCCTGCTTTTAAAAAACAACCCTTTCACTGCGTGGATATAAAATGAAATAAAACATATTCGAGCAGAAAATAGAAGTTAAGGTCAGAGTCAGTTTAGATGAAACATGATGGATTTGAAAAGGGAAAAGCAAGAAGAAAGTTTGACACTGTAGCTGCAGGCTGGTTGATAGATCAGCAGGTTTGTAATCACAGGTTTGTACCTGATGTGTGTGTGCGTGTGTGCACATATTCAAGTGTGTGTGTGTGCGCCCTTGCAAGTGTCTAATGACAGGTTCTAAGTCTGATGTGTCATTATCCAATTACAGTTTTCTCTCATCTCTACGGTAACACCATGCCCCCAGTAATTGGACGGCTGCTCTTAAGAACTCTGACCTCTCAGCAAGTGTCAGGCGGAGAGAGCACACTCTCTCTCTCTCTCTCTCTCTTACACACACACATAGGATGCCATGAAGATTGGGTAATGCTTGATAAAACAGATGCTATCTGAAAGGGTGATCAGCCAAACTATGCGAAGACAAGTTAGGACTCTGATCATATCGTATCACTCCTTCCTCCTCACACCTCCTCTGTCCGTCTGTCTTGTAATAACAATATCTGCTGCCTCGCTTCTCTCGCCCCGTCCTCTTTTCTGTCTACTTCAGTCTCGCTCTCTTGACAGTGCGCGGCCTCCAAATAGGCCTAAATGGGCCGAGTCGAAGGAGAGCTTTTGTGGTTTACGGTTCTCCTGAAGCCCTCTCTCTCTCTCTCTCTCTCTCTCTCTATTTCTCTCTCACTCTCTCTCTCTCTCTCTCTCTCTCTCTCTCTCTCTCTCTCTCTCTCTCTCTCTCTCTCTCCAGTTTTTCACATAAAATAAACAAAGCACAGCATTTTCTTTTCCCCCCGACTCCCCCACAACCCCCCAAAACTGGCCCTCTTAAATATTTCACACGCTTTAAAGGCTTCATGCCCTCTCCTCTCTTTTTGTGTGTTGTTGTGTGTGTGGTGCAAAACTGTATGAGGCTCAATGCAATGGCTATGTGAAGGCATCTGCATCGTTCAGATGAAATTAAATCAAGGAACTCTGGCAGGACACGCTGAAGCTCAGAGGAGGGGACTTGAAGGAGAGAGTGAGGAACTTGAGGAGACGTGTGTGTACGGGGTGTCAGTGTGTGTGCAGGTTTCTTCCTGTTCCAGGGACAGAGGTCAGATATTCAGAGCTTAGGGTCGCCTGCCTCCTGACATCTCATTGGTCGACGCATTTATGAGTTCAGAAGGAGGTATTTTAACAATTTGTTTTCTCAGCATTTTTTACCAGAACATGTTTTCCATTATTTAAGCAGTTTTTCTGACTGACCTTTTTTCTCTTGCAGTATGAATTACGTTTTTTTCCCAAATTTGTCATCATAGCAAAAAAATTACTTCGTAATAAAGCTGCTTTCCTCTAAATTTCTTCTTTTTGGGCTGTTAATTAAAGTTTTTATGTATTCATTCAAGATGTTTGTCTTTTCCATTTCAGCTCATTAAAAGCTGCAGCAAAATTAAAAATAACACTTACATCATGATGCTCCGACCGGCCTAGAAGTTTGCCTCGTTCTTTTTAATCACTTTCTACTTTCATTAGTGGCTTTCCACATCAATCTATGAGTTCACCATTTAGTTATTTTGTGAGTGTGTGTAGATGGATAGTGGCCTGTTTGTGGAGCAGCTGATTACAAATGTTAGATTGGCAAGAATTAAAGTTAAGTGTGTATCGCTTTTGTGACGGGCTGGACTGTTCCAGGTTGTTACAGGCAGCAGTGAAAGTAAGAACAGCTCGACACTTTTGAACACACACACACACATGCACGCACAAACACGTTCACACTCACACACACGTAACTATAATATAGTTTGAAAGACGGAGAGCGAGGGAATGAGCAACCTGAGGCGATGATGTCAGCCTGTTTTACGGCTCTCATAATTACACGCAGCGCTCTGGGTGGGTGGATTTTCTCTCAGTGTGTGTGTGTGTGTGTGTCAGTGTGTTCAACACCGCACATAGGATTCCTGTCAGAGTTGCCGTGGTGACCCCCTAGGTAACAGTTGGTGTCTCTCAGACATCTTAGAGTCTGAGGATATGGACTGTTCCTGTTGAATCTCTCTCGTACAGTATACTTAGCCAGCTGTGGCTCCGTGTGAGAAAAGAGTTCCAGCTTGTTAGTAAATAAGACAAGCTGGGTTGCAAATATATATATAAGGTTGCAAAGATTTCCGATTCTTAGATGCTGTTTGGATGCATTTTAAGGCAGTGTGCAGGAGTTTGTTTTCACTTTGTTTAAATTAAAAACAAGACATGACCCAATATTAGGTGCCTAGGATCGAAACAGGTATCAATATCGTTTGATTTTTACTAGTACCTTAGCAAAGTTTAACTTTCTGGTATCGTGACAACCCTATTTTGATATGAATCACAGAAAACCTGAGACATGCAGACTGTTCCCCTGCTCTTAACCTTTTAGTTGAAGAAGAAAAACTCAGCAAAGCGAAGAGAAAATTTCACAAAAGCACCCACTTCTTTCAAAAGTCATTTTGATCTTTTACCCACCTAACCAAAACTCAAAGACAATCTGTGTTCAATAATAAAAATGTCAAGAACAACTATACAAGAACTCGTCCTAATAAAATGGAAATTACTCGTAGTATTCAAATTTTCAGGTTCATTCTCTCATAAATATAACAAAATGCAATTATTGAAAATTGTGCAAATTACTTGAATGCAACCTTAGTTGGAAAAAGAATAACTGGTGACAAAACTTCCTTTTTAATTAGTCATCAGAAATAAAAAAAACATGGAGAATTTGATGATCACAATTTGAACATTTTTATTTGCTTCTGCGGGCATTGTACTGTACTCGATAAAACCACACAGTTGTCATCGTAACATTTTAGTGCAAGATTAAAAATTGTATTGTCACGCATAGATCAAATATAACTTCCTTAACTTAATGGACCGTTAACAGCTTTGTACTGGTTGTGTATCAGATCAATACTTCCCACAGCGGCCCCAATAAAAGCAGCAGCAGCAGTTTATTGCAAGCAAGCTAGAGTGAAGATGCTTTGGGTGCAGTTAATTGTGTGTATTTGTGTGTGTTTGTGTTTGTGTGTGTGTGTCATGACCCTTCAGCACCTGGAATACGGAAAGTGGGAGGAAATTAGAGGAATGAGGGGTTGAAGGAGTGATGGGATGGAGGGGGAGGTGAAGGGGGAAGAAGAGGAAAGGCTTATTAACCACAACACATTATCGCCTGACAACCTGCTTGTTCAGACAAAACCCACAAGTAATGACATCGGTGTGTGTGTGTGTGTGTGTGTCATGCAGGTTCGTAAGTTCAGTGTTTAAGGCCCGACAAGCCTCATTTGAACCGAATCTGTTAGAATGTGTGCGTTTGTTTCTTTCACGGTGTGTCACCCTGCAGCCGCTTACAGACTGACTGAGGGAAAGAAATGATTTAGATCCTGCATTTCTGAAATTGTAACTCCCATCTCCTGCGCTTCATCCTCCCTGACTCGTCTTTCCCATGAGATAGAAGCCATCAGGTTGGCTTGACTGTCTTTAATAGCATTATAGCAGGTCTTAAATTCTCCTTCAGTCTTTACTTCTGCGACTTCACCTCCTTACAAACGCACCTGTTCATTTTTTACGGTAGCTTTACATGCAGAAAACTGTTGTCATTCAAACTGTGTTGTCAAAATGTACTTTGAATACAACCAGAATGGTGGAACATCATTTAAGTATTCTGAGCATTTCTACTTCATTTGAACATCACTGCAATTCAGAGAAAATGTTGAACTCTTTACCTCCATTTAATCAATATAGCACAAATAATTGTTCAGTTTTTAGTAACCAGAAAGTGATAATTGTTAAATAGACTTGAGCTTGTATATTTATTTTCTAGTCTTCTGACTTCTTAAAGCGCTTTTACACCGCATGTCACACCTACACATTCACACACTGATGGTAGAGGCTGCTGTGTAGTGAGACCATCAGAAGTAAAGCGTCCCATTCACACGCCGCTGACGAAGCAGCAGGAGCAATTCGGGGTTAAGTATCTTGCCCTAGGACACATCGGACATGTAGCTGCAGGAGCTGGGGATCGAACCCTAGACCTTCCGGTTGAGAGATGACAACTCTACCAACTGAGCCACAGCTGCCCCTAATAACCTCTCAACCTTCTCAAATGGTTTCATTCCAACAAATATTTCACAGAACTTTCTTGTTGTCACAACCTTGAGACGAACTGGATTAAATGGTGACTGTATATATTATTTACCTCAAGAAATGTTGGATTGACAGAAAGATACATAATCAGCCACTTTGATAAAACTGAAAAAACTTCCATTATCAATCAATCAATCTTTATTTGTATAGCGTCAATTCATAACAAGTGTTATCAAAAGACGCTTTACAAAAAGCAGGTTAGCATTAAAAGCCTTTTTACTTCAGTTTATGAAATTACCCTGCTTTTATTTGGAACAGGCATCAATATGAGACGGGAAATTCTTCATTTTTGAACAAAACTTGCAAATATGGGATAGTCTATTTCCCCCCTTTTATTCTTGTGTGCATCTAAGCTGATAATAAGTTGATGCCTAAACTTTGAATGCAGGATTTTTACCTGAAATGTGGATTTTTTTTGACAATGCTGTGCTTTTACTTACATAAAGGATCTGAGGACTTATCAAGCTATTTGAAAAAAATACATATTTCTGTTTTCAATACCTTGAACACTTTTATTCCATCTCCTTGTGCGACCCCTCCTCCTCCTCCTCTTCCTCCTCCTCACGCCTGCAGCTTCAGCCCTGTAAGTCAATGGGGCAGAAACAGACAGAGACAGGTGATATCTGATGAGCTGATGCTGATGACTGCTGCTAGTCAAGCAGAATGGATGGGTCTAATTGAACAGTGGTGTGTGTGTGTGTGTGTTTCTGTGTGTGTGTGTGTGTGTGTGTGTGTGTGTGTGTGTGTGTGTGAGAGAGCGGAAGGGGGACAGTTCTGCAAATGGTAGCCGTTTCCATGGTAGCAATTAAGCACTGGGCGGTTTCAGGTCAAGGTTAATTAGCATGCAAAGATGAAAGAGAGTCAGACAAGAGGGGCTGAAGGTTTGATCGCTGTTTGTCCTACATGACCACTTGTGTGTGTGTGTGTGTACTTGTACAGCTATCTTTGTGAGGACCTTAGTCTAGGTTGTAACCTGGGGAGTGAGGACGTTTTAAGAAAGTAAGGGCATTTATGTTGGTCCAAACTCTTGCAGACCTTAAGAAGGCTGTTTGGGGGTTTAAACTTGGTTATGATGTTCTGGTTAGAATTTGGTGAAAATTAGGGGGGAAGGTTAAAGGTGTAAGATAGCGTTGTGCTAATAATGGTCCTTACAACTTGAGGATTACAAGTATAGTGTGCAAGTGTGTGTTTTCAAACAGCCCACCCATGAGAGTCTTTATCATAAAGTTTAAATTCTTAGCCAGTAGACGTTATGACTTGAAAACCTCGTGAAAAATACAGGATACATAATACACCAGCAATTATGGTAGGCCTATATTTGTGACGCCGCTCAGATCAGATTGTTCTACATGGTGAAATAATGTATTGGTCTTTGTTAGCAATTTAGATTACACTCACAAGCCTTTTTCACACATGCATTACTTAAAATATCTCAAAAAATGTAGACGGCCTGCCCCTAAAATCTTCCTGACTTACCTGTTCACACTTGTACCTCACAGGGGGAGGCTCACTGCTCACTGGGGGGGGGGGGGGGGGAGGGGTCTCAGGAGGCAGAACATGATGTAAAAAGGATGATGTGAAAATGGCAAATTAACAGCCTGAGTTATAATAACATATCACAATAAGAAACAGGTTTAAAACAAGTTTGTTTACCAGGAATCTGTCTTGGGGGTTTTTTGGGCAGCATACTCCATCGGTCAGGGGCCTTAAAAATAATTAAAATAAACAGTAACAGATTAAATTTATGAAGCAATATAACACACAGGAGTGGGATTAATGAGTTCGATAATCTCTTCATAATCTTCCTGAACAACATCACAAACAGCGCAACTAAAAAGGACCTCTTTGTGAAATCAGCACTTCTGTTGAGCTTGAACTAAATGCAACACCATTGGTATACTTCGGGGCTCTAAAGAAGCCCTTCCCCTCCCCCGCCCGAGTGTGACAGCTCCTTCTCCTTTTCCGAATCACTTTTTTCCCCCCCGTTCTTCTGTCCGTCCCTGCCACCATCTCTGCTCTCTCCGTCTGAACTCTTACAGCCTAATCGTCACTTCTGAGTCTTGCAGCTCTGTTATTCACAGATCAGTCATACAAATCCTGCTGTGTGTGCGCTCTGTGTGTGTGTGTGTGTGTGTTTATGGTGATTGATATGCATTAATGATGTAAGGCGAACAGCCATTAAAAGCTGGGAAACTGTAAGCGCTGCCTTGAGCTGTGACTGTTAGTCTGAAAGTTTCCGGTGTTAGCAAAACACAAGGGACTGCAGTGGCAGATGTTAGTGAAAAAGTGTGTGTGCTTGTGTGTGTGGACTACCAGTAGCAGGTGGTAAGTTTATTTCACCCCGCTGGCCCAAACCCTCCGTCACAGGGGATTTTGAAGCAATCTAAAGCTCAGCTGTTCTCGTGCTGTAGCTACACTTTTGTGTGTTCGTAAGAATGCTCATAAGCTCTGGGACAGATTGCCTTTTTACACAAGGGTGGGTGTTTCAAAGAAAAGACGTTTCCTCCACTGTGATGAATACACTGTAACACAGACGTACTGTAAATCTCTCTTAATAGAGGCCAGTATCATCTTCCCAGTTCCCTCCGCAAACACGCAGATTCACAGCCTTTTTCTCTAAGCAGGTACTTGAACACTTTTCCAGGTCTTCGCTTTAGTAAGGCTCAAGTGTTGCTTAACCTTTTTCCAATTCAAACCCCGAATGAGATCGTTCTGCACTCTCACCTTTTGACCGCAGCTCATTAAAGCTAATTGCTAATCTGGTCATGTGGAACCTCAGCAGCAAGCAGGAAACAATCTGTGGTCCTGACACACAGTTTAAGTAGCGAGGGCCTCGGGATTCTAACTCCAGATGGGCAGGTTTGTTCAGTAAATAAGGGTTATGGGGGGGGGACAAAGGCGACTGCTCCTGAAGTGGCTGTCTGCATAACAAGGATGCGGGGGGGGGAAAGAGAAAGGAGAGATTGTTTGTTATTAAATTCTCTCTTCCTGAGGTCAGTGACACAGAGGCTTTTAGTGGCTGCTGGAACCAATCTCCTGCAACACCCCGTCTAATTGGTTAACGACATCTGATGTCATAACATGCCCCCCCTCCTGCCTCTCACCATCCTTCATCCCTCGCTTCGTGTTGCTTTTTCCTCTCTCTCTATTTCTCAAACAGCAAGCTCCTTTTGTTCTTTAAACTGAGCCGTTTCCTCCCCCTTTTATCTCCTCTTAACTTAAAGCGGGTATTGATTCAAGGAAAGAAAATGATTGAACAAATCTTTCCCTCTTTCCTGTCGACTAGCCTTTGCCTTTGTGTGGGAGATAAACAATTGCACAATATATCATGACGTATTTGATTGTGTTTATAGGTCCAACACAGGGGTTACTAATTACATAAACAACGGCTCTGTTTTATATATTGTACATCTTTAAGAAAAATTTTCTTACTAGGCAAGGCAACTATTAGAGCAATGCTTTACAGAGTAAACAAAAAACATTAAGAGCATTAAAAGAGATATGACATTAAGCAAAATAAAGACATTTAAGAAAGAAGGAAATATGTCAATAGGTGTATTAAAATAGAAATATGAGTTCATTTAAAAAAATACACAATGAAGAAGCAAATTTGTGAGCATTGACCGTTTCCTCTTAGAATAATCATGTTACCGTTTGGTGTTTAAGTCTCTTGTTTGTTTGAGTTTATAATGTCTGTGTTTGTATAGCATCAATGTTTCTGTGTTTCTTTAAGTCTAATAATTCTGTTTTAATCCTAAAATACTAGCCAGGGACAGGGGTACCAAATTAGTCAAGGCTAGAAACGTGTATGCATGGCATCTACTTTGAATTTAATATATGAAGCAATTACACTGCATGTGTCCCTGTTAAATAAACGAAGAACCAAGTGTAAGTACTTGATGTGATTGAATTTACAGGAAGCTGTAAATTAAGATGTTTTAAGATTTGTTTTAAAAGAAAGCACAGATTGAGAAAGCCTCAGGTTCTCTGGCAGCTTGTTCAACAAGTTGAAGAGTCTTGAAACTAAAAGCCGTCTCCCCCTGCTTGGTTCAGGTTCTGGGAACACTGAGTAAACCTGTCCTGGAAGATCTGAGGGGTCTGGGTGCCTCAAAACGCACTGGCAGGTCACCTTAAAGTGATGCGTGAGCCAGCACCAGAAGAAGAATTATTCCCACGAGAGGAAATTCAATTTGTTTTCAAACATCACGAACATCATGAGCCTAAAAGTAAAGCAGCTAAAAGAAATTTAACCCCGATTTATTTGACTCTTTACACCTGTGCTTGTCCTACAGCGACATATAAAGCTAGGCAAGAATCCCATTACTCAAGTACAACATTGAGTGGTCTTCAAACTTTTTAAGGACCATGAGAGTTGTAGCATATCAGTCCATTAACCACAAATCAAACATCTGCAATTTAATTCCACACTATTTTAAAGACTCCACAACTGTGTGAATAAAGCATATGCTGCATGGAATTACACAACTTAAACAAAGCAAAATCATTTTTAAATTTTACCAAAATTAATTGGTGTCTGGAAAAGAAAAAACGTCTAATGTAACCTTTGTGTTTTAAAATGAATGACAGAGGTAAAGTGTGCCAAATGTTTAATTAACAAGCTGAAACGTCCACTTCTCGCCTGTTTGTCGACCTGCAGCCTGGCCTTCTGTGTGTCTGTCTTTCCATCTGTCTGGCCTCTAGTTACCTAAGAACCTTGGACCAAAAATAACATTACACTGTCAGACCTCTGGTTGCTACCTTCTCACATAGCCCATAAACTTAACAGCTCTGCACACTGCCTGTGCTCTAACTGTACATACACACACACACACACACACTGAGTGAAAGCCAAGTGGAGAGCGCCTTGGCATTAGTCTGTTTGCCGATCTGCTTGGAACACGCTTCCATTTGCTCATCATAATTACAATTCACTCATGAGTGACTGATATGGGCTCATCCCCCATGACACCCGTGCAAGTCAATGTCTCGTCTCTCAAAAGCTCACTGAACCCTGTATATAGTTCTGATTTAAGACAACTGATGATGCCCCCGCCTCCCCTGAACCCCAATTTCTTACCCATCCTACACCCCTGAGGGACAGCAGCAGTGACCCATATGTGGTACGAGGCATCAGACATACATCTGAGCCCCTCAAACTCAACATACACCCCCAACACACGCACACACACACACACACACACACACACACATTTAAAGGCATATACACTTAATTCTCTCCCTAAGGAAAAAAGATGAACAGGAGGCGCTACACGTCTGCATCCTGTAGAATGTATTGAGGCAGACATTCATTCACTCAATTGCACACACACAGACACACAGACACACACACACGCGCACATGCTCAGACAAAAGACAGAAAAGGGAGTAATGGGCTTAGTGCAGCAGAGCTTCATGTGTGTCATAATCTTGTCATGATACTGTCCTAATCCTCCTCTAATCCACTACCCTTCTGGAAAGATGAAATTGGGATTACCCTTCGATCTGTCTCCATTACACAAGCATCTTCTTTTTCAGAGAGTGTGTGTGTGTGTGTGTGTGTTTGTGTTTGTGTTTGTGTGTGTGTGTGTGTGTGTGTGTGTGTGTGTGTGTGTGTGTGTGTGTGTTATGAGGTATTGCAGCATTCCCTGGAATGTCAGCTATCGTCATGCTCTCAGTTTTTTTTCCGCTGATCCCGTGGCTCTGGTTTTCCTACTGCAGCTATATCTGTATGAATGTGTGTGTGTGTGTGCGTGCGTGCGTGTGTCAGTGTGGGTGTTTAAGTGTATTCGTTAATATTTCAGGAAAGTAAACTTCTAACGAGGATGATAATATTTCCTCCACAGAGACAGAGATGACATTTTAAATAACTGAACAACTGAATTAGTGCAATGTCCTACTTTGATGCTTTTTCATACCACATGTTTTAAATAAAAATATTTATTTTGGGGCCATTTTTTTGCCTTTATTGGATAGGACAGCTGAAGAGAGACGGGAGATGTTGGGAGGAGAGAGTCAGGGATGACATGCAGCAAGGTCCGCGGTCAGATTCAAACCAACAGCCGCTGCGATGAGGACTACAGCCTTTGTACATGGGGCGCTCGACATAGCCACTAGGCTAGCTGCGCCCCCACAATTTCTGCTATCTCAATGATAGTTTTGAAAGGTCCCAAATGTTTAAAAAAACAACATCTATTTCAAAAGACAACTGTGGAGGAGAGGAATGAATCCATTGAAAACTGCAAGCAAAGTACTGCACATTATCTTCATTACACAAATACTCTAAAAACGTTTCCGAAATGTTGCCAATATATTTGTACAATTAAGATAATTATAACGCCCTTTTCACCTGCTTCAGTGCAAGAGCCGCCGCACAACTTCACACTCGTGATCATAAAAACACATTAACACACACACTTCAGGGGAACAGATGGCGGCTGTGTGTTTGTTTGCAATCAGATGATCATTCATATGCAATGTCAAAATTAACATACTAACAAGTTTTCTGAGCATATGTGAGTGTGTGATTACGTCCCGAAGTGAAACAAAAACGGTGGTCCTCACTCTCAATGTGTATTTATCTGGACCCCACCTGCAGCTGAAACAAGAATGTGTGTCAAGTCAAGTCGAGTCAACTCTATTTATATAGCACATTTATAACAGCCGAGGCGGACCAAAGTGCTGTACAGTAAGTTTGGTAAATTACATTACATCCAAAACATCATAAAAACACGTAAAAGCAAAATTAAAATGCTAAACAATAGTAAAAGTTTTGGTGGACACTGCTGCTGGGATAAAACAGTCAACTAGAGGTAAAAGCCAAGGAAAATAAATGGGTTTTTAAAAGTGACTTAAACTGTTCAGTTGTGGCAGCAGATCTTATATTAAAAGGTAGGCTATTCCAAAGGGTCTGAGCTGCAACAGAAAAGGCTCGATCGCCCCTAGTTTTAAGCCTTGTTTTAGGCACGTCCAGGAGCAGCTGGTTGGAGGACCTTAGTGCTCTGGATGGAGCATGAACATGTAGAAGTTCACTGTGTGTGTGTTTGTTTTTCAATAACATTGGCTCCACTGACCATAATAGTTGCATGAAGAGGCAACCTGCATTCACTTAAAAGCGATGGCATCTTTACAGCTTCTCCTCCCTCAGGGCGACAGAAAGAAAACATGGACAGAGCAGAAAGGCCTAGACCTCGAGAGAGATGAGTTAGAAGATGGAGGGAAAGTTCAAGAAAAGTCCTAAAGTGTAAAAAATGTTGACAGAGATAGACGGAAAAGAGGGCAGAGGGATGAACGGAAGGGAAGAGGAGATGAAAGAAGAGAAAGATGCATCCGAGTGGTTTTATGAAAGAGGCTGGAAAGTGATGGTGAAAGAAAATAAGAGGCAGCCAGGAGGGGAAATAAAAAAAGTGGAAAGGAGGTTAAGGAGCTGCAGAGTGATAGAAGAGATGAGAAAAAACCTGAGTACACTACTTTAAAGGCAGAAAAAGGCTGCTCTGACTCTTCCAAGGCTTGGGGCAGAGATGGTCTTAAAAGAAGTCGAAATGAACAAAGCTGCATGTGTGTGTGGGTTTGTGCGTGTGTGTGTGCATACGTATGTGTGCACTTGCCCTCAAGCTTGCGGCCACTAATGGGCAGCAAAGCTTTTGTTCCTGTGCAACATGCTTTTTGAGCACTGTTGCACACAAAACACACACTCGTATAGAGGCATACACGTATATACCTTCTGAGCACGACTGTCTTTGCATGTACTTGTATTCTTGAGAACTAATTTTGGTGCAAATTTTGTGGAAACGTGTTTTTGTTGGACTTTGTTGTTAATCAGCGTCTGGTAGTTGATTCCGACTGCTCCGAGTCAGATTCTTGCAGGTCATTGGCTAACAGTTGCCCAGGGAGACAACTCAGCGGGCTGTTATTGGCAGATGATTCTAACAAGGTCTGACAGCCTTGTTAGTGCAACCTGATTGGTCAATTAGTAACATCACTTACTCTGAGACCCCTGGAGAGTGAGAGAGAGAGTGAATCATATTAGTTTGTTTTAGTTTCTCTGTGTTGATATAATAAAAAAGAATGAAGCACTTTACTTCTCTGTGTTTGTTGCAGACTCACAGAGCAGTGTTTGATTTTAAGATAGATGGAGGATGATGGAGATGGGGGGTGCAGAAAGCAATGGGGGGAGGGGAGGATGGGTGTGTTGTGGGGATGGATCCAATCTCTCCATAAATTATGAATGTGTTGTGGCGGAAAGCATTAAATGAGCAAATGCCACATGGTCCTGAGTCAAGGAATCCAACTGTGTTTGTGTGTATGTGTGTGTGCATGTGTGTATTTTTAAGTGTATGCTATTTGTGTGAATGCATGCTGAGAAATTCCTAGCAACTGATACGTCTTGTATGTTTTTATGACTCGTGGTTTAAGATCAAATCAGCTCTTTCTTTTTTCTAGTTTTATGTGAATTTTCTTGTTCAAGAACTGAGCAAAATTTAAAACGTATTGATATATTTTGGGTCAAACCGTACAGGGGACTGACATTGAAGATATACTCTGATTTAAGAAAAACAATCTGTCTACAGCACAATAATGATGCAGATGTTCAGAGCATACAGAAAGAAACAAGCTGAGCAGTGCACCTCAAATAAAAAATGTATCAGGAGATTCAGGAATCGGGAATCAAATCAAATTTGCGAATTTGAACTACTACCATCAAATCTGAGATACAGGCTCCCATGTTTAAAAAGTTCAGACTGAAACGCTCGTTTGTACACCAGTCAATCCTAAAATTAAATATGGAGCTGAATCCAAGGTCAAAGCTCGTTGAAGGAAGGCCTTTATGTTGTGATAAGAGATGCATTTCAGACTTTATTCTGACAATAAAGTTCAATCAATCAATCAGCCAATTAATTTGTTACAAAGCGATGTTTAATTCAGGATTACTCTAGTCTGCTGTGTACTAAGAAAATGCTAATTACTAATTGCCATTAAAATCACAAAAATCAGAAAAATTGACTGGAAAAACGACAGGATCATAAATCTAAAGCCTTCACTGTTGACGAAGCTGCATGGGTGGAGGTCTTTTGAAATGAAACAGATGATGGAGTTTGTTATTTTTATCGTGCGTTCAGATTTGGCTGGCAGATCAGTTAAGTGGTGCAATGAGTGTTGGTGAGCGGTTGTGAGCTGTCGGTTCATTTATTTCAACTCTGGGTGGTTGAATATGATGTGAGCTCGGGCATTTGAATCAATTACTACGACTCTGCATATTGAATATGTAAGCTTCGTTTCACCTGGGAGACTTGAAAATGAGTAACAGAACATTTAACTTCTCGTGAATTCGGTTTCTGTTAGCGACAGATGTGTGAAAGTCGGTCAAAAACAAAAACAGTAAACTCAAGTTGTCCTTGAATTATCATAATTCGCCCTCTTTTACTTTGAAGGATTTCATTAACTTGTTTGTTTCATTTGTATGTTGCATGTTTGTAAGTAACAGTCTGAATCCTGTGTCACCTGTGTGCACAGAGAACGTATTTCCAATCCTTCCTCTTACCGCTCATCTTCCCTTCATATCGTAATCGAAACCCTTACTCCGGTAGCTGAGACAGACTGACCTCCGCTGTGTTCATGTCTGGCAATGCTGCTAGTGATAAAGTTGTTTTGTTTTGAAGACGAGCCATGAACGACTTAATGAACTTGTTGAGCTTGCGAGGCGGCTGTCTGCGACTGTGTCAATAGAGCGGCTAATAAAGTTATGTTATCGGGATGGCAGGCAGCCTGCACGGCCTGCTGCTTTTAGAGACATGTCATGCTGTGTGTGAGTTAATAAAGTTATGTGTCCTTTGAATGGGAGTAATACAGTTGCCGGGGGAGCTGCAGTGCGATGATAGCATTACAGGAGGCATTTTGATTGTCAGTGCAATAGGCTGGAGGCGAATGGCTCTCAGTGTGAGGAGGACGGCAAGAGAGGGTTTCCCATTCGCTCTGCTGCTGTTTCGCAGAGCGTGAAATACTGTCTACTGTAATTTTGTACTATCCCGTCTTAACATGATGGACAAACAGAGAAACCGCAAATAGGAGGGTGACAACACAGGCAACATGCACTCCCACAGACACACACAAACAGGAATGAGGATGTTCGGCATGTGGCTTGTGTGTCAGGTGGAGCTGAGAAGGCTTGACACCTCGTCAGAGAGTCTGGGAGAGGAGACAGGAGATCTCACTATGTGACACCAGGCTTTTTATAGACACAGGGGGAAGCAGACATGGATCCAACTGGATCATCTCTGCCTAACAGGGCCCCAACACAAGTTTCAAAGTGTCTCTATGGAATTGAAAATGTTAGAAATCCTGTATTTTTATTATGCTAGACTCGTTGACATTTCTTTATGAAGGCCTGAAAACACAATAAATAAACATTCAAACAAAGGCTGTGCAATTAATCACAATTTCATAGTTATCGGGATGTGTTGAGTCATCATGGCCTCTATTGACATTGCAAAATGCTGATGTTTTTTCGTGTCTTTTCACGATATCTGCGATGGTTTAAAACATGGCCATGCTAAAAGCCGAGTTTTAGCCAAATGAGTCTGTGTTATCGTAGTTACAACAGACTGTTGAAGACAGAAAGTTTCCTAACGAATGCTGCATTGTTTTGTTTTTTATTGTAATGTCAAAACCAGCATTCATTTCTCTTTGACTATGACAACCATGGAGTCATTCGGCTTAAAGTCCCAAGTTAACACGGTCACCTTTTAAACTGTAACACCGGTTCATTTGAACTTCAGTTAATTAGTAGAAGAAATAACTGATTAACTGCTATCGAAGTGAAAGTCTTTGTAATTAGGTTAACAGAGTTACATTTTTGATTAAATGTGCCAACCTCTGCAAATTAACCACTTTGTTTTCAGGCAGCAAGACAATTCCAAACCACACTGTGAACGCAATACAACAGCATGGCTCTTTTCTAAAAGGGTCCAGGATAAACTGGCGTTCCTGCAGTCCTGACTTGTCACCAATTGAAAATGCTTGGAGCATTCTGAAGCGTAAATTAAGCCAAAGGAGACCCTGAACTGTTCAGCACCTGAAATCCTTCATTAGTCAAGACTGGTCCTCAACTTCCAAGCGTTTTGTGCTTGTTCTCATAACTCTTCTGTATCTGCATGAAAAAAAAAAACCAAGATGGCAACCCAAAGTGAAGCACAATAGGTTGTAGAGGTTTTTGCGTGTGTGTTTGGCATGTCAGCGTCAGAGCGTAAATGAGGGTAAATGGAGCACGGCAGGGACACTGGCTCTCTATAGGAGATGAATGTGCTGATATGACAGTGATACATGGAGATGTTTACAGTAAACTGAGAGAAGGCGGGGGACCCAACCTCAGGGGGATTAAAAGAACGACAGAAGGAAAGAAAGAAAGAAAGAAAGGAAGGTGGGAGGTAAAAGAAGGTCTTAGTTTGCAGGATGTTTTTACTGAACTCTGTTAAGCACAAAAAAAATTGGCATAAGTTTCCATGAATGAACGAGGACGCTCCATTCGTCTCCCTGTCTTTACTACGACAAAGCTGATCTGTAACAGCTCTGTATGATATCACCAGAGGAATGTAGTTATTATGCTCACTGACAATGCTCACTGACACGGTTGGCTCACGTTCAGTGCTTGTTCAAACAGCCAACGTTATCCCCCTTCTCCCACTCACTCACACACGCACACAAAGGTGCATCCCATCCCATTACTGAAGACAATCCCTGCAGTGTTTTTGACTCCTGTGCACGCTTGTGTTGCTCAATGCAACAAATTTCAGGCCATTCACACGTACACTACACACACACAAACACACACATGCTCTTCCTATATATATAACAGGCAGCAGACTTTGCTGTAAACACAAGACTACTGAGAAATTAAACAGTTTCCCTTCAGTAGCTTAATGGACTCTGCAAGATTTCCTTTGTTTACAGTTGAGCCTCTGTGTGAACCGTAGCAGCAGCAGAAACTCGATCCTTTTAGGTGAATTGGTTTTGCAGCAGCACAACACTCTGTGCAGCTCCAGCACAACTAGCGTATAATGTGATATTGGCTGGCTTTAGTAGACTTAGCGCTGCTGCTCTTGATTTGTTGCAACTTTGTGGGAAAGTTGACTGTGAGTGGGATAACCTCTTATTGCCTGCCCCTGTGTGTGTGTGTGTGTGTGTGTGTGTGTGTGTGTGTGTGTGTGCGTGCGTGTGTTTTCACCATGTAGTGTGTGTTTGTGAGCTGATGGATGAACTTGCAGTCTGGTAAGCAGGGACATTCCCTTCTCTGTTCTCTCTTTGTGCCATGGAAACCAGACGGGAGGGCTATGGTGGCCCACAGGAGCCAAATGAGGCGGCAATAATGCAGCGCTTAACCCCACATTGAAAAATGACTTAATTCTCTCATCAATAGAGCAGTTTCTGAACGCCCCGCCACGCTTATGCACGCATACACACACTGACACACAAACATGCTCATGTACAAAATTGAAATGTGCAGCGGGTATTTCCCATGGTTAAGGTGTGATACAGATAAGTAGTATGCGGTGCAGACACACAGATGCACAGCCTCTCATGCATACGCAGCATGATGTCTGCTGCAGTGCGGAGAAACCTGTTTGTTCTTTGGCTTGATTGAGGCGTTTCTCTGTTTGTGCTTTTTGTGCAGCCACTTAGTCATTGTGTGTTTGCGTTATTATTCAGTCATTTTGATGCTTTGTGCTTTATTAGTGATTTTATTACTAAGCCCAGCAGATATTCATCTCCTTGGGCTCCATTAAAAGTTTAATGAAAAACACAGAATAAGCAATAGAGACGACCAAGTGTGACAGATCGGACTATGTGTTCAGCTTGTAAAACTCTAATCATTGTTAGCTAATCACCCTCTAAAACGCTCATTAATTCAAGGTCACTTCAGCACATTACCATGTGCACACACATGCATCACAGAGCTTATTGATCGGGCCAGAGGTCCAAGACGTTAATCCAACCATCACTGCTATTTATGTGTGTGTCAGAGACACCCTGAGGGCTCTTTAAGATGCCCCTTTTTTCTGTGTCTGCTGGCTCTTTGCTCACTTAGTGCTGCATCTTTCTTCCATTAGTGTATTAGTGTTCGTGCATCTGTGTGTGTGTGTGAGGAAGAAAAGCAGTGAAAGAAAGAGAGAGGGGGGATTTGGGATGTACTGTAATATTATAAGTTTTGCCCTGAGGGCAGCTAAGAGCTTTTAGAGAAAGAGCAACAGGGACTGATGACAGAACGGCGGCCAGGCGTGACTGACTGATAAACTGAGGCAGACGTGAAGATGAAGAAGAAGAGACGGGGAAAGTAGAGCCACTAGAAGAAGAGTCGCAGAAGACAAGAGAGGAGGTTATACAAGTAAAAAATGTCTTATTTCTATGGAGTCAACACAAATAATAAACTTAGCAATCAGGGATTTCCCTCCCTTGGTGTGTGTGTGTGTGTGTGTGTGTGTAAGTTTGTAATTACTGGTGTGTCTTAGACACCACTCAGCATGTATATGTTTATCTGAGAACAGGGTGTGAATGTTATGTAAAAAAAATGATTTGCTTGAAAAAGTGTCTGTGTGTGTTCTCTGGAGTTTGTTTATTCCTGTGTCTTTATGTTTATTTCACCCGTGTGTGTGTGTGTCTATGTGTGTGTGTGTGTGTGTGTGTGTGTGTGTGTGTGTGTGTGTGTGTGTGTGTGTGTGTGTGTGTGTGTGTGTGTGTGTGTTGTTGCATGTTTGCCCTGGGGCAGCCTCTTTATACTGTCTCCTCTGTAAGGAGCTGGAATTGAAAGGCTTTTGAAATGATAACCTAGAGTTATGAATGGTTGTATACACCAGAGAGAGAAAGGGAGAGAGAGACATACAAAGAAAAAAAGGAGAGCAAGAGCCAGAGATATAAATGGGTGATGAGGGGAATAAAAAAGAACAGCCTAATTCAATAAAAACGAGACGTGCAGGGGGAATAAAGTCATTACTTGAGGTGAGAAATTGCTCCTTTATTTCCTTACGAGTGAATTGTTTTCTTATTCACTGCTGCGTCTTTATCTGTGGAATTGGAGGGAGTGGGGGCGGGGACGGAGAGAGAAAGAAAAATTAAAAGAAGATAAGAGGCTACGTGGGAGCATGTATGCGTGTGTGTCAGGACAAAGTGCGCGAGAAGTAAAAGACAGAGGTTAGAGGCTGCTGCAGTGTCTTGTTAACCTGAGCGGTGGGTGACAATAGCTCAGTAGGACCCCTGCTCTCCCGGGCCTGTCTCAAGTGCTGCCTGTCAGTAGTTAGAGTGCTCTCTTTTCGAGTCAGTCGGCCCGCTCCAGCACCTCGCTATGGCCTCAACCGGGGCCTCCCGGGACCCCTGCGGTAAAGAGAAACAATGTCACAACGCCAGCCTCTCCAGTCCAATACTACCAGTCCCACAGAGACTTGCACAACGAGAGTAACCAATGTGGTTGAAGTTGCACCATTTTCCTTGAAAGTGGTCTGTGCTGCGTTCAAGTGCTGATCTTGTGCGTTTTTATACAAGGGGACACTTCTGGGTTGCATGGCTTAAAGATGACCTGTCAATCAAACAGTCTATAATCCAGCGTAGAGGCGTCTTTGGATTGCATTTCCTGATGGTGCAGTTGTAGTTTCCGTGGTTATGCAGTTGGGTTTTTTCTACAGTGTGGTTTCCAATTCAGTCAAAATAAATCAGTTTCGAAATGGTCAAACCATTCTGTAAATTATATTCCATGAAATCTAGCCCCAAGTTTCCCCGAGTTCTGAACCGGGCCACCTCGCACGTTGCACACTTTTGTCTGTTGTTTCCTCATTTTTTGGTTCCTCTGTTTATTCCAAGCAAACCACTTCTGCTTCTACTGCTGGAAACATTGAACGCATCACTTACTCTGCTACAAAGGACTTTGTATAAACTTGTTTTAAATTTATGTTGCGTTCAGACTGAAATCATGAGGCCGTTCTGCTGACGTGGGGAGTCCAGAATGCACTATGATTAATGTTCGAGTGACTCAACAGTTTCTGAGTTACCGACAGCACAAGTGGACATGACCTTGTTTGCTTGTTAAACTGTTTTAAGACACTTTTTTGAATGCCGAGCTCAGGAATAAGTAAGTCAAAAAGGCTCTGTGATTTACAAAATGTTCTCGTAAAACGATCAGAATTTATCCTCATAAATCAGTATATTTACGGTGAGGAGGATGGGCTGTAGATCAGGGTTTAGAGCAGGTTGTCCTCTGAAGATTTGCCGGCCACATGTCGTAGATACTGAAGCTTAAATTGCCCAGTGTGTGTGAGTGTGTGTGTCAGAAAGACTTTATGAATAGAAACTGATTAAGGTCCACTAGTGAATGAGTGTGTGTGAATGAAGGTAATGGCATGCAGTGTTACACGCTTTGAGAGGTTTGTAGACTGGTCTGATCATGAGTCAGTTAAATAGAAAAACAGGGAATCCTCTCTTTTGTAGCGCTGTGAATCACCAGTTTCCCCTGGATTTGATTTGACAGAGTTTACGAACGGTATACGAAATTTGCCGATATCACGACGCCTGCCACGATACGCTTTCCACTTGATCATTTCAGGGGCCTACGATCGATTTCAGACGATTTTATGCACCCTTTTAACACAAGTTACACTTTTACTGAAAGGTGCACAATGTGTTTCAACACTTTAAAGAAGAGGCAGTAAACATTTCTGAATAACAGTCATACACACGTGAACGTGAATAGTTATTGTGTTTCTGCACTGTTGTGGCCCTTCATACTTTCTGTAGCTGAATAAAAGAAGCGTATGTGTCGTTCAAATGGAGTTTGTACGATATACAGGATTTTAGCAGTCTATAGTTGTGCACTGATCACAGGGAATAAACGTCACCAGCTCCTCCCACTCGCTGGAGGTGAACTCTGCTGATTATATCCTGACGTGTTCTCGCATCAATCACTCGGACTTCATGTGGGAAAAATCTTCATCCCTATCCCTCTATTTATCAAAATCAAGATTTCAGTAAAACAAAAACGTGGTCAAGTCTTCACTGCATGAATCTTGTCTGCAAGTGACCGTGACAATCTCCATGCATGTAATGAAACGGCTGCATTACGTTTTCTGTTTGCCAGTATGTTGTTCTCCACTCTTTTATTGATACTGTGTTTCCGTCAAACTACACGTAGCATTCATATGAAGGCAAATATTCTCATTATAGCGTCATATAGCGACTTCCACGTTGTTCTTTTTCCTCCATTCCGACAGGGAAAGTCTCCCGCTGTGAGGTGCATGTGTGAACAACCAAATCAAGAGGATTTCAGGGGCAGTCCTCCAGAAACTCTCTAGAAATTTTCATGGGGGGAAAAAGGGCTTCTATGTTTGTGTGTGAAGAGAGAAGGAGATTGTTCCTGCTGCTGCCACCTCAGTACAATAATTGTGGTTTGGAATGTGTGTCTGGAGCGTGAAATAGTCTCTGACCATTTGGAGGAAACCGAAAAGTACATCATATGTGTGTGTTTGTGTGTGTGTGGGTTTGTGTGTGTGTTTGGTGGTATTTTATAGCCTTGCTTAATGTGGAGGACTTGGAGAAAGCATGCACATCCTCTTTGGTATTCACTGGGACACAGAGGAAGGGGGGGAAGCAGAAAGAAGAGAATAAATGGGGGGGGGGGGGGGGGAAGAGAAAAGGAAATGAGGCAGGTATGAAAGGTAAGAAAGGAGAGAGGACGGGGAAAGGAAGAAAAATGTGTGTTAAAGTCTGTGTGTGTGTGCACATGAGTGTGTGCAGGCAGGGGTGAGAGGTCTATGTCTGTCTTCACCAGGATTAAGCTTCAGCCTTATTACAGCCTCATTACATCAGTTCACTTCTTCCATTACACACACACTTTGAATGCTGTGCCGCTGGTGTGCACTTTCATACACACCAACACACACACACATTACAACATGAATGCACACACACACTCATACATATGCATTAACAAACAGTCCCCATGTCAATCAATCTGTCTTAGTTGAGATCTTCTGTTAGCGTTAATCAGTTTGTCTGTGTGTGTGTGTGTGTGTGCGTGTGTGTGTGTGCTTGCGTGTGTGTGTGTGTGTGTGTGTGTGTGTGTGTCACAGCTGTTCAATGCATTACCAACTAATATGACACTCCCGTTGCACCCACACACACACACAGAGGCACACACACAAGCGAACACACACATTGCTAATCTAATTTAGCTAGCAGCGGTAGCTTCAAACAGCTGTGTGTTTGAATGTTGTTGGAGTTGTCTCTCGCACAGCGCCCCCTACGTCCCCTCCACTGGAATGCTTCATGTCTAAAGTCGCTCGTCAAGCCCTGACCTGCACATATTCTCTATATTTGGGGACACAAACCTCATGGTGCTCATTGTGGCGCGGAGGCTCATGTTTCGAAAGGGACAGGCTGGTGTTGTGCTGTGGTTTTAGTAAATGGAACAGCGTCATCGCTCAGGACTGAACTCACACACAGACTGTGCTGGCTGAACTGTCTCAACATGTCCAGTGGAAATGTAACACGCTGCACTGTAAGTTAGCACATGCTGGTTGGATTGGACTTTTGGGTTAGAGGGCCACTTTTTAATGCGATGAAGGAAACATAACACAAAAGTTTAGCTCAGTTTAGCATTAGCCCCTAAGTCCTCAAAACATTGTCTACAGCCTAACTCAGACCCTCAGTGTTTTGGTGCCATCCCGCGCTCTCTATTCCCATGTTTTCATCTTTTTACAATCCAATAAAGGTAAAACGCTTGTGCAGAAAGATGGCAAGAGTATTGGTCAAAACGGAGAAAACTGGGAGCTGGTTAAGCTCAGGCAGCAGAGCGAGCGCCCCACTGATGGTACACACTGGTTGCAGGATCGAATCGTCCTAAATGTTTTGTAATATTGTATATTTTGCCTCACTTAGAAGTCGTGGAAAAATAAGAGAATATAACAATAGACTTAAAAAGTATCTGAAATTGTACTTATTGCAGGTATAATTACAAATGAGATAATGGATGCCCAGTTCAAAGTGGACAACATTGAGAGGCCGAGGGGCTAGTTTGCACGTTTCATGTACAGAGGCTTTAGTCCTCGACGCTGGCGGCCCCACGTTTGAATCCAACGTGTGGCTCCTTTCCTACATGTCATTCCCCACTCTCTCTCTCTCTGTCCCTGATTTCCAACACTCTTCTCTGTTAATAGTTAGTTAATTGATTTTGCAAATGTTGGGTAAGTCTTGGCATTGTGGTTATATTGGTAGACATCCCATATCTGTGAATTTATCCCTTTAAACCCGACAACTTTTGGTCGTTCGTTTATAGTGATGACTTTGCGTGTGTTTATATGTATATGTATGCGTGCACACGTGTATTTGTGTGTGTGTGTGTATGCGTGTGTGTTGTCTGGCTGCTGTCCAGGAGACCTAATGGCCAACACTGTTTGCTTTCATGGTCTGTCTTTCCAGCTCGCTGCTCATAGGAATGTACAAACACACACACAGAGTTATTCTGCTCTCTTCTACACATATGGTGTGTTTAGGTCAAATGCACCGCAAACACACAAAAAGCCTCCACAGCCAATGAAGGCAGCGTACAAGTAGTCCAGATTATGCATGACTTCTCATATTCACTGCTGCCCATGTGGAAATGGATCTCAGCTTTTGTTTGAAAGTGTTTGCTCTCGTTTTCTTCTTCGCCTCTTCTTCGCCTCTCACCCTCTCTCTCTTTGTCTTTCTCCCATCATTGTCGGATATTCTATTTATTTTGACACAGCCCAATAAACATAAATTGTTCTTGAGCGTTTGTGTCTTTGCAAGTAACTGCCACATTTTAGCGCCAGTGTTGCAGTGCATGCGTGTGTCCGTGTGTGTGCGTGTGTGTGTGTGTGTGTGTGTGTGTGTGTGTGTGTGTGTGTGTGTGTGTGCAGGGCGGACAGTGGACAGATGGTGTGGGACAGCTGGTCCGGAGTGACAAGTGTGTGTGACCCGAGCCTCTGCGGTGGTGAAAGAAAGAAAGACAACATTGACGGAGAGAAACTATTTGAAGAGGAATATTTCAGCTAGCCTGCGATTGCCAGGAGCGGGCAAACAGAGAGGGAGAAAGGGGAGGAAAAGGGGGGAGATCTGGAGACATCTTGAATAGATTTGGAGCAAAAGAGAGAGAGAGAAGAGGTGGAGAAGTGATAAAAGGGGAAGAAACTTTGTATTTCCTGCCAATTTGTTCTCTTTTTTTTAATCTGAATAGCGCTTGGATGTCGTTCTGATGGCCACAAAAGTAGTTTTTGTTTTTTTCACTCCCGTCTCTCCCTCTCTCCTGCCCTCTCTCTCCCCCCTCTCTCTTCTGGTCTGACAGCGGTGTGCAGGTGTCGGGTCAGATACTGTAAACTGCAGCGGCTGACTGATGAATCCCTCATTTCCCTAAACAGGCCAGAGTAGACGATTGACAAGAGGTTCATTCTCACACCAAGTTCAAGTGAGAGGCCTCAGGGGAGGAAACACTTTCTGTCTCCAAAACACACACACACATGCACACACACACACACACTCACACACACACACACCCTAATAGAGTCAGAAGGGAGTAATGTGATCCTTCTAAGCGCTTGTTGAACCAATCATCAAAACCTTGCTTTCCCTCATTCAGTCTATTAATACGTCTCCACCTGTTTCTAAATGGGCTCCTGGACACAATATTAGAAAGGTTGTAAGTGACGTGATTACGTAAGGGTTGAAAAGTTTATGGAAACTTTTAAGCAAATACATGATATTTACAGATGTAGTCCAGCCTCTCTGGGAGACCTAAAAGCAACAATGACAAAGTCAACCTAAATTGCCAACAACTGGGACACGAGATCAATCTCATCCTGGTGGAGAGAAGAGATAAAAACCTAAAGAAAATACACTTTTTAATTCTCAATTGATCAATCATTCCACAGAGAAAGCTTCAGCAACAATCTGCAGCAGATGATTTTTTAACAAAGACAATGTTCAGGTAAGACTTTCAGAGTAGAGTTAGCTTGAAAAACAAAAAGACGAGTTTTGTGCACACGGGAAAACAACATCGTCTGTCTGTCTCTCCCTCCATCTGTGTGTCCGCCTGCATGAGGAGGCCTTGTCAGCGTGTCACTCAGAGCTGCTGGGTAAACACAGGAAAGGAAAGACAAAACCGCACACAGGGCTGAAGTGTGTGTGTGTGCGTGTGAGAAGGAAGATAAAGAGAGGGAAAGTGTGTGTGACTTTGAGTGTCTGATGGTGTCGGCCTGTCTTGTCATGGTCTGTAAACTGTGAATAATGACACCAGGGCGAGTAAGTCATCGCCACTGCAGCTCTCCGCTGCTACACGCATACACACACACACACACACACACACACACACACTTCTGCCTCTTTCCACTAACTACATAACCACTCTCCTCGTGTACAAATACACTCTCTCGCCAACCACAAACTGTCTCTTCCGAGGCTGAGCTGTCAATCACACTAAAAATCTTGTTTTTTGGGGAAAAACCTGACCTCTTTATTTCAGACTTGATCAATTGTTTATGAGCTGTTTTGTTGTTTGTTTTGATGTTCTCTCTCTCCGGTTATTTGTTTACCGCATTGAGCCGCAGGAAAAAGCAGATGGGCTGTTAGCTTTTAATGAATTCCGCTTAACATCATAAACCAGACTCGCACACAAAAAAAAACCCACACACACACAAATGTTTTACTTTTATTTCGCCACTTCTGGTCGTCCGACGGCGGATGAATTGAAGGAATGAGTGATTGATGGATGAAAAGTGTGGTGCAATGACTGAGCGATCGGGAGAATAGTGCAGGGATTGATGGATGAAGCCAATTGTGGTTGGAGAAAAATAGATGGAAAAGCGAAGTCTGAAAATGACAAAGGATCGTTGGGCGCCAGATTGATACGTTATCCTGTAAGAGGGCTGTTTTTTAGTGGAAAGGAGGCAGGCTTGAAGGGAGGAGGCTGCTGGAGCTCATTGGGTCATGGAGTTTGTGGCAGATCGGGTCAAAGACGTGGGTGAGAAACTTTCTGACCTAGCAAAGCATGCAGACACACACTTACACACACACTTTTTGCACAAATCCACACAAATAGACCCAGACTTGCGTCCATATGCTGTCACTTTCTATTCATCTCTTCTATTTATTATTGTAAGGCAATGTAAGAGGCAAACAGGAAAAGGATATGATGTCACTGACCAGCAGTTTGTGGTACCCGAGTGGTCTGGCAACACGTCCAGCGGTGGTCATTTTAGCTGTGCTGTGTGTGTCTCCGTCTACATCTTGTGTGTGTTTTGGACGCTCTTCCAGGCAATAAATTTGGTCGTAGTGCTGAGCTGGTTTTAAAATTCACACACACACACACACACACACACACACACACACACACAAACACACACACAAACACATACACATAGCCTATCTGTCATAGGTGGAGTGTAGGTGTTAGAGCCGGGTTTATTGACTCGTAGAGACGGAGACAGCAGCAAGCAGCCAGTGAACACACCGCTATCGGAATACGATTAATACTGTCTGGCTGATGGATTAGACTCATTACACAGGGAGCAGTGCGAGGGAGGGCGGTGGAGGGTGGAGAAGATGTGGGAGAGAGGGGAAGAAAGAGGGAGATGGAAGAAAAGAAGGGAAAATGTTGAAAGAGAGCGAGGAAAAGGAGACTGAAGATGTGTCACGGGGAGACGCGTTAGGGAGGGAAGTTAAATGAAAGGTATCGACTGGAAGGAATCGATGGAGGGGAGGGAGAGAACTTCAAATCGACGTGAGAAAATGTTTCTTACATTAAGTTTGTATGTGCTCGAAATATTAAAATAGGGTATGAAGAATCAAAACTTGAGATTTTACTAGGCCGAAGAGCATCTAGATAACTCACCAGCAGGGGGTGCTAAATGTGCCGTATGTTCATTTGATTAAAGCCAAAGATAGATGTAATTAAATTCAGCATACATAGCCAAACAAAAGTAATTGTTATGGATTATTTAAGGAATATTCTGTTTTGTCTTAAGACCAATGACTGCAGCTAAGATGCCTCCTGCATAGATCAGGGCAGCACATGACGGTGAGTTTTATCATAATTTAAAGAGCTTTATCTTTATAAACTGATATTAATCAATGCCAGCAAATTCTCCTTATTCATCTTTTTATGTCGTAACAATGCACCTATGTGGGGGTGGCAGTAGCTCAGTCCATAGGGACTTGGGTCGGGAACCAGAGGGTCGCTGGTTCAAGTCCCAATGCAGACGATAATATGGAAGTTGGTTGGGTAGCTGGAGAAGTGCCGAGCACTGCCGATGTTCCCCTGAGCAAGGCACCGAACCCCCAACTGCTCTGGTGCGCTCCCTACGTAGAAGCGTGTAGCAGCCCCACCCTGCAATCTCTCCACTAATGCATGTCCACAGGTTCTGATTGTGCATCTGTGTGATTTGGGCCTATGTGTGTTTTTACAGAAAATGAGTTGCCTTTTCACATACGTACCACACAGCAGGAGGCTCTCAGTGTCGGATAAGAGGGGGGGGGGTCTCAAGAGTCAAGACATTAGATCTAACGGACGACGTGGAAATGGTGGACAAAGTGTGAGAGCCTGACGCTATGATGACAGTTGTTGCCTTTACATCAACTCTGGTGAGCAGAAAACGAGTATGAAGCAGCTTCATGATGTTCATGGTAGCGCACAAGTCACATGTTGTCAGCGTCATCACCCCGCAGACTCACTTGTGTTGAATTTTCCTGATTATCTCCGGCTGCCGTCAAACATCGGCTCATCCTGACGGGAAACTTCAGAGAAAGTTATGGTAAAAAATTCAGCCTTTTGTGTTCACACATGCAGCTCACGCAGACATTTTCAGGGTTGTTTTCCCTCTCTATACCTCTATATAACTTCAAAGCTGCTGACTAATTTTCAGTCAGTCCAATAATCTAATTAACGCCAACTCATTGCATCTCAAGTGCAGAGCCTTGAGTTATTCAATTCAATCTGTCTTTTATGTAATCAAGGTGCAACTGATAAGCTGACAAGCAATAACTGCAGACAACATTGCAAGTAGGTCCTGTACTGTTTGCCACAGTGGGAATGTAGGCGGGAGAGCTGCAATTGTTGTGCAACAAACACAAATGTCCCCATGCAACTCAAATGTGCTTAAATTCTAGGCATTAAAACAGTATGCTGGAGTCAGCATGCAGGCATTTTGCAGCTCCATATACAAGAAGCCCATAAAGTTATGTACAGCAGGGTCAGAACAACACAGCCTACAGCTATTTTCCAAACATCCACATTTCAGTTCCTCAACAGTAACAATCCCATAGCAAATCTCTCCTTTGTGTCCTGGTCTCACACATACAAACACATGAAATATTCGCATTCCCGTAATATCTTAAACTTACACAACTATGAGAACACAGAGCTTTAAAGCTTTATTTTGTGTGTCGCAGCAAAGGCCGTATCTCACATCCTGATCGTTTTGGTTGTTGAAACATGCAGCGTTATTAACATATCTTCACATGGCATTTGTTTTCTTTAAGTCGGTGTCAGTAGACTGGTCTTCCATCGGCTCCTGAGCGCTATAGGAGCGGGAGGTATGGGGTAGGAAGCTGCTGCAGATGCAGATTGATTGGCAAATTTCTCAGCAATTCATTCTGCTTAGAGAGTCTCAGCCTACCGAGCGGGAACAACTGCAATTGGTTTCTTCCAGTTTTTCCTCATGCATAGCTGGTCCACATTTTGTCGCTGTTAACACAGCCACTTGTTCGTCTATAGACTATATGTCATGTAAAACAGCACTTTCTTATGTGTTTTCAAAACCTGCAGACATTTTGAGATTTCAGGCAAACTCTCAGACATGCAATCTCACACGGTAGCGCTGGTAATTGCAGTCAACATGCTTTAGTCTAATTCCTTCCTGTGTTTTCTTATGAAGGACTTCTGCTACTTGGACCAACTTCAGAGAGACGTTGGCAGTGTCTGCTTTTGCCTGTACACTGATAAGCATGTGATCTTTATAGATAAGTGAACAAATGTGTGTTTGACTCTCAGTCACAAGAAAATCACAAAGTGCTGAGCCAGAAGCAGCGTGTGTGTTAGGCTAAACACACACCCACCGCTTCATTACAACTGTGGAATTCAATTTGATTCCCATCTTTGCCAAATTACATCCTGAACTTCTTGCGAAAAGCAGTGAGGAGCAACGTTTTCGAACATGAGATTCTGCAGCGCACAGGTGCACAGCATGATGGGACCTTTCTGATGAGGCAGCTGAAATTCAAAATATCATCTTCAGATGTTTAGAGGGGAAACCATGTCCCCATTCACTAAGTGCTTCTCAGCTCTCCTCATATGCAATTACTGCATTACTGCAAGCCGCTGTCCATTTCTCCTCGGTCTGTGTGTGTGTGTGTGTGTGTGTGTGTGTCCGTCTATCTGTGTGTGTGTGTGTGTGTCCGTCTATCTCTGTGTGTGTGCAACAGATGTATTCCTCACTTGTCTATAATTACACGTGTAAACATTACTGGTGATGTCATGGTCTCAGACCGCTGACTAATCTGTTCCTGGGCTGGAAAGCAACGCAATCAGTCTGCCTTTAAACACACACACCCACGCGCACACACACATAGACACATTTACACGCACACACACACATCCGCGCCATCCAAGATCTTTATTTTTGCAGCCCTGTTGTTTCACCATGATTATCTCACTTTGTAGATGTGGTCAAACAACAAGTCTGTTGTTGTTTCCTCAACAAGCAGCTTGTGCTACAAGTGTGTGTGTCCTTGTTAGGGGCTCTCTACAAAAACCTCGGTGGCGGATTAGAGGGCGTTGGAGCTATTTATGTAGGAAATCAGAGGGCAGAATGTTGCGTTTCTGCCAAGCGATCATTTTGGCTGTCCTCGTCTGTATTCAGAGAATAAAGGAAGAAACATTGCAAAATGAAAACTACTGAGCAAAACAGCAAAAATAACACAACTGTTACCACAAGAGATTTTGTAAACTGACTTACAACACACACACGCTCTCTTAGAAACACACACACCTTCTGTGACACATTGCCATTCCTGAATCCAGACAGGCACACTTCACACACACACACACACACACACACACACACACAGGGGACGTCCTCTCTGTCAAGTCAAAATGTCCCCCAGGTGTCCAACCCTGGTTCGGTAACCATAGAAACCCCCCTTACCTGGCATTTAAAGTGTGTGTGTGTGTGTGAGGCGTGATGGTGAATAAGAGAGGCAGACAATGAGACGAGGGGAGAGGAGGAGGACGGCAGATCTGTCCTTCACGAGCAAGTAAGTCAATATTAGTTTAGAAGAGAGCGACTGAAGAGAGACAGGGTGTGTGTGTGGGTGTGTGTGTGTGTGTGTGTGTGTGTGTGTGTGAGGGTGTGTGTGATACAGCATAATTACTTTCTCTCTTGAAAAAGCAACTTTTAAGATTTGTTTTCTTCTTTTTTTTGCACGCTTAACATTAAAATTCTGCTACCCAAAGACTCACTTTTAAAACCAGAGGCGCGATGATTCACTCATCAGGCACAGATACACACAAACACACACATTCCTCCGCACTCCCAGGTGCCGATGGTGGCCCAGTGTGTTCAATAATCCTCTGCATTGTCTTCTGCAGACCCCCCCTCCTCCCTCTCTTGTTTTCCTCTCTTTTCTTTGGGACGCTTTCTCCTCCTAATTGCCCACAGAAGTGTAATCTTTGGGGGTCCACTTCATGGCTTTGCCCCGTGATTTAGCTGAAAGGTACACATACACACACACGCTCGCTCACACACACACACACACACACACACACCCATACACACACGAGTTGCATTTTCGACTTTCTCCTAACTGTCCTGTGCTAAGCATCCCGCTACCAGAACCCAAAAAATGTCTCCTCTTGTCGCATAATATGTTTCCCCATCCAGACTTTTTATTTCCATCTTTTTCTTCACTTTCTCTTCCTTTTTGACTCTCTCCAGCTCCGTCCTCCACCATTCATACATTCTTATACGTAATAGGATTAAGGTCTCCGAAAGGGATTTGAACAAGATGATTAGTTTACTGCCCTGCCAACACTGGCCCATACCCTCTCTCTCTCTCTCTCTCTCTCTCTCTCCCTCTCTCTCTCTCTCTCTCTCTCTCTCCCAAACACACACACACAACTCATTCGTCCACAGGAACCCCCGGTTTGCTGGACCTGGGAAGAATCTCGTGGCAGTAGGGCACAAACAAAAGAGGTTCAGAAACTGTATAACAGTAAGAGAGAGAGAGTGTGTGTCCACTGTGAGTGTGTGTGTGTGTGAGAGAGAGAGAGAGAGAGAGAGAGAGAGAGCGAGAGAGAGGGGGGCAGGGGGAGGATGAGGGGTGCATGTGTGAGAATTGAGTGCTGCTCTTTCATGCCCAGGTCTTCTTAGACACGCAGGGCGTCAAAAGCTCCTCTCTCTCTGAAAAGAGCCTTTAGAAAAGCAGCACTAAGCTCTTAACACTGGAGACCTGACTCTGTCGCACACACGCGCACACACACACACACGCGCGCACACACACACGTGCACACACACATACACACACACATAAAAGGCACAATCACGCACACACATCCTGGGCCACCAAAGGTGAGAAAAACAGACAAAGCTCTCTATTCACAGAAGTACAAATTTCATGAAAACATCCTGAAATGTTCAGGGTGAGCTGCATGCGTGAACTCAAACTGCAGAATATTTCGATCTGACGTTACCTGTAACATTTCTGCGTAAAGTTGGGATCAGTGGCGAGTTGGGATCAGTGGCGAGTATCTAGGGCACTAGTCTAAAACTCACAGGGGGCTCCTCAAACCAGCGTTCATCCCCATTATGTTATATGCTATATATGCTACACTATGTATAATAAAGAGACACTCTAGGCTGCTCTCTTAAGTAATTATACTAATTTTAAGCAAACACCAGGGTACCGGTGGCCCAGTGGGTAGCTTGTGCACCCAGGTAGAGAGGCTACTGTTCTCAAGCTGGTGCCCCGGGTTCGAATCTGACCTGTGGCTCCCTGCCCACTCTCATTATAACTGATTTCCGACTTTATCCACCACCTTGTCTCTCTAATAAAGGCAAAGACAAAGCCCCCAAAAAATCTATAAAAGTGTGTCTCTCCTCCAAGGCTAGACGAGCAGCATTGAGTCGTTTACTTTTATCATTATCGCTTACTTATGTCTAGCTTTCTTTTTTCATTCCCAGATCGATTAATCCTCTTCATTTTCCTGGTGACTTTCATTGACAAACTTCAGTTTTCACAGTAATAAAGCATGCAATGTTTAACAGTGCTGCTAGAGTGAGTGCTGTCAGAAGGGGCCCCCCTAGGGAGGTTTCCTACTGTCATTGCAAACTTTGCACGTTTTGAGCCACTCCTGCGTTCTCTCTAAAGTTTGTCAGCCCTCAGCGCCCCCCTACTGGCCTGGGGCCCCAAGCAGATGCCTGCCTTGCACCTCTGGTCGCAGCAGGAACTTTTCAGGAAAATTCACTACGAGCTGGTGTGTCTTTGTCTGCACAGTTCAGACTAAATCTGTGACTTGCGAGAAAACAACGTGTGTTTGCTGAGTTTTTTGGGATGTTTTCACAAAGATCTACATCTGCACTGAAACACTTCAACAGTATGAACACTACTAAACATCACTTTCGTCTTTTCTTTTGGTGAGCAAACGACAAATATGTGTGCATCACAGCTGGCATCTGCTCAAGATACTCTCATCACTCTGCTGATTCTCCGCTTGTTAAATCTCTAACGCCGCCTGCTCTGTGTGATCAGATTTAACGAGTTGTTTTTGAGTAAAAATTAATCTCTCTGTGTTATCAGACAGATGAACATCATAAAAAAAAGTTATTTGATCATAAATGCCACCTGTTTGCACGCTTTCATCATTGTTTTTATTCACCTGTTTTTTTCCATGACAACACTTCAGCATGATGCCTTCGATTCTTTTTTCGGATAAAGTTTAAGGCATAAAAGAAGTTTTATTCACAGAGGGAGTGTGAGGATGAAAAGAAGGGCTGTTGAGCTGAGAAAGGACACTACAGTCTTTTCGTGGAGGTCATGAACTGTAAATCAGCTGTTTGTTTGAGCCGTTGTTGTCTGTTTTGCATCAAAGCATCGTCACGTTAGCGGTCAGGTTGTCAACATTTTTGATACCATGTGATTTCAAATCACTCAGTCTCTGTTATTCCACTCAAGCCAAGACAAGTTTATTTATAAAGCACCATAAATCAATCCAAAGTGCTTACAGAGTTAGAAACAGAACTTGAGGAACCTTAAAGCTCCTGTAGGGGACTTTCCGTTTGTGTCGATTTTGGCGCCTCCTGATGACAAAGCGGTGCCTCTTCTCTCTTTCCTGATTTTGTCCTGTACATGTGTGAGTAGTGTAAATCTCTTCTTGAAGTCTTATCCAGTCAAATGCATCATTATTTGCTGTGTGAAATGTTTCCTTCAGCATGCTGTTATTCACTTTGTCTACGTCTACCCTACAGCAGCATCGGTTTTGTGCATTAAAAATAACCACATAGAAATATTGGATCTTAATGATGATTGTCTCATTTGATTTTGTAGCTTAAAAAGAAGCAGTGACATTAATAACAGTCTGGTTCAGTCACCGCTCCTCAGAGGAGCTTCAAAAGACGACACTTAAAATGAAAATATATTAAAATATTTATTTTCTTTTGTGTCCTGTATTTTATTTACTTTGTATGTAGTGAGTAATCACTGATCAACCATGTGACTACGAGTGTCATAGTGCTCTGATGTCCCTGACTACAGAGTCGACTGACACAGATTCACCTGCTGGTGTTGCCTTAATCAAAATGGATTCCTGAGGATTCAGGGTAACGGTTTGCTCCGTCTGCATCGGGCACACCCCTAAGCTGCACCGGAAACCCCACCGCAGGGATGCTGTGGTTGCAAAATCCTCCTGCAGACTTTACCCCTTAACACTTTCATGATTGACAAAAGTACCGCACTAACAGAGCCCTATCACAACTTAAGTCATAGTTTTAAACAAAAGCTGCCATGAGTGAAAGAGAGGGTCTATATTGCACAAATATATTTGTGCAGTGAAGAGAGTGTGCAGGAGTTCGCTCCAACTTTGGTTGCCTAGGACCAGTATTTTGTTGCCAAGGTATCGAAACAGGTGGCAATACTGTTTGATTTTTACCAGAATCGTATAGAAGATTAAAAAATATCTGATTAACAATCCTAAGTTAGAGTCAAAGTGTGTCTGCTGCGTGCGTGCATGTGTGTTTCAGAGGCTTCCTTACTTAACAGCATGAAAAAGTTCCTGTGTGGATTTAATACCTCCGGCGCCTTCAAAGAAAAACACGCACACACACACACTGGGCTCAGCAGGAGCCTGTTTTAATGAAGCTAACCCCCCGGTTTAGGCACAAGGGCAGAGGTGAGGGGGTTAAACCTGGGGGAAGTCCGAAAACAAGAGCCATCTCAGGGAAAAAGGAAGAGAGAAAAGAAGAGCGCAACAGAGAGAAAGCCAGAGAGGGCTGTCAGGAGAGAGAGGGAGGGAAAGTGGTGAGTGGGACTTCTCCAAACGATCCCACTACAGATGAAATTGAATCAGGTGCTTTGGCTCCAAACTGAAGAAGAAAATCCACTCCTAAGTCCCCGAGAAGTCAATTTCCTAGTCGCGGTAAAACGTACTATTCACCCTCTCTCTGTTTCTTTCTCTCTGGTGGTCTGAGTGATGAAGAGGGTTTAGAGTGGCCTCCTGCACTTCCTTAAAAGCCCCACACCAGCCCAAACTGCCAATCACTAGTGTATGCATGGACTCTGCCTGCGAACATGTGTGTGCGTGTGTGTGTTATCACATGTGTGCGCTGTCTCTATATTGTCGTAGATCACGGGGATGCAGGGACGAGAAAATCAATTTCCAATCATCTCAGAGCATCAGAAGATAAATGTCTTTGTCGAACGCACACACGCTAACACACAAAATCTCTACGCTCCACCTCTCCTGCGTACCAATCACGTTAAGCTCTTACAGTGTGTGCTGTAGCTGCATTACTGTAAATGTGAGGGAGAAGTGAGCTGTGCATTCCCAGTGAACCTGTTAAGTGTGTGTATGTAAACACACTCTGGCCAACGTTACAGTGAGGTCTGTGTGCGGCCTCAAACACAGACACACAAACTGTCAAACTGTCAACTTGTCACATTTTACACGTTAACACGCTTTTTACTGATTTCTTCATCTGATAGGCAGATTGAGGTTGATGCAAACTTTAGGTTACTGTGTGTGTGTGTGTGTGTGTGTGTGTGTGTGTGTGTGTGTGTGTGTGTGTGTGTGTGTGTGTGTGTGAGTGTGCGTGTGCGTGTGCGTGTGCGTGTGTATACTGTAGGGTTGAGGAGCACTTTCAGAGTATTTATTTGGTTTTAGAGTTCCAGCGGTTAAAGGAGCACGGCTGTTTTCCAAACCCCCTTCGTCCTGTAAAAACAGTATCAGGATACACTCTATTTGATTCAGACCAGCCGCTGTGTTTGTGTGTGTGTGTGTGTGTGCGCGTGTGTGTGTGTGTGTGTGTGTGTGTGTGTGTGTGTGTGTGCACGAATGAGGGAAAGCACACGTGTGTTGGTGTTGTGTCTAACACAGCAAAAGTGCAGCTTTTCCCCCATATTTGTCTGTTTTTAAATCCTATTCTAGGATCATGTGGATTGATCTCAGAATCAGAGGACTCTGAAACATGACTCCATTTTTCTGTGTGTGTGCGTGTGTTGCTGCAGGAATGTACAGGTGAAACAACATGTGCGCGTGTGTCCATCTGGAGTTCAGTTATGTTTGCCCAAGTTCTTAATTATTTATTTTTGTAAGCAGAAGTCATGTTTTGTCTGTCGTTTGGAAATGGAACATTTCTCCATATGTTGCCATTAAACACATCGTACTGGGGCTGCAACTAAAAAAAGATTTTGCCAAAGTGAAGAGAGCCGAAGTGGATATGTTAAGGTTGCTTGTTTTCTCTAAATCAACAACAAAATCCCAACCCCAAAAATTCAAATCGACAGGTTAAGAGCATTTGAAAAGTCTCTAATTGGAGAGGCTGGAATCAGAACATTTAGCAGAAACAACAATTACCACTTTTTAGTCATTAGACTGTGACACTGATGAAAGACTAGATTGCTTTCTGCATGCATCCCCCACAGAACCTGCCATTCAAAGCCATATGTCTCTGCTATCTTTCTGTTCTGTCTCTGGTTTATTTGGCAGGGACAGATGCAGAACTGAACAACAACTTTCCAACACACTGCACCACAGCATTTAGAGCTAAGGGCCTTCAATATTAAATACACATACAATAACAATATATAGAGCGCATGCTTACATAAGGAGCTAATGTGGGTTACATTTGATTGACAGCTTCCGAGTTTGATCACAACTTTCCACACTTTGTCTGTATCTCATTTTGGCTAGCTATTGGATATAAACCACCACAAACTCACTCATGTGATTTCTGCAGCAGGGTTGTAACAATACCAGATTATTAATCTTCAATAAAATTCTAGTAAAAAAAAATCGAACTATAATCATGGATATGTACCTGTTTCGATACCATGGCAACAAAAATTAGAGTCAGTAGTCATCACATTTTTGGTTTTCTTTTGTTTTTAATGAGAAAAAATGTAGGCAAACTCCTGTACGCTGTCTGAATGGCACAAACTTCTTGGCAACATTACGGTGTTCATGCATTTTAGACACTGCTCTTTATTCTCTTTTGTTCATGGAAGCTTTTGGTTAAAAGAAAGTGACTGAAGATCTAGTTGTATTGTATCCGAAACGTGGACGACGTAAACTTTTAAACACCGTGTTGATCTTTTTCTGTATTCTTTGCAACAAATGATCCCTTCGCGTTGATACAGGTGTACTGTTTAAGCAGCAGGTGGAAACAGAGGAGGTTAGTGATACCTGCGGCACCAACTATACGACCACTACGGCAAGTATGCTAGGAATGTGGCTCTGCATTAGCTGTTAGCCGATTAGCATGATGGGGGTCAAGGCACCACGGTCGGGGTCAAGAGCTGGAGGGTCAGTGGTGAAAGGTCAAATAGTCTGTCTGGAACTTGGGTCTGTCGGCGGCAGACGACACACACACACACACACACACACACACACACACACACACACTGTTGAGCAGTCTGAAGCTGTTTCACACATGCACTTGTGAATATTTCTAGAAAACTTTAAGACAGCTTGCTGAGTCCCTCATTCATATATGTCACTCACAGCGTGAAGTTTCCCCTGTCAGACAGGAGTGGGGGTTGTCAGGAGGGAAGACATGACCAGATGCTGCAGAAATCCAAGACCGTGGACACATTTCAGCAACAATATAGAGATTTATAGGAGAGACAGGACAGTGGATAGAGTCGGAAATCAGGGAGAGAGAGAGAAGGAGTGGGTAATGACATGCGGGAAAGAAGCCACCACGACTGGGTCTACCACCCCGTAGAGACAGTTTTTTACCTTTATACTAATAGTACATGTTTTTGGACGTTTTCTCAGTATCAACCAACAAGTGGGAAAGAACGACAACATGCCGAATTGTAGAATTGTGAGGTGAAGGAGCTTCATTACGTGAGCGAAGATAAAAACCAGTCGCGTGATGTGAATATCATCATCCCCGCAGCTCGCTTGTGGTTAATTTTCCTGAATATTTCCTGCTGCGTTCACACGTCAGCTCCCTGCGACTACACTCAGATATTTTACAAGGAGGCCGGCAGGAAAAAGTCCGGGTGAAGTCGGGGTGAAGAATCCTGCTTTCTCAAACACAGCACACCCTGTTTTGTCCATCCGTCAAAACACCGCGAGTTACAATTAAGAGGTCTACCTGTCCTCTTTTAAATCATGCAGATATTAAAGTTTGATGTTTTCAATACCTGCAGTTCACCTTCATCAGCTACACATCTGAACAATAAATATCTGTGTACTTTACATAACTTGATTCATATTTGCATTTGAGTATGCAAGCGTGCTTAACACCTCATTCCTTTGTTACTATTTCTGCGTGCATCCTTCAGCACCAAAGTGCGTATCCTTGACTAAAGCAAGTTGCTATACCAACCAGTGCTATCATGTACTTTCAGTAGCAGTAGGAGAAGTTCACGTGGGTCACTTGTTGTGTTTGAGTGTGTATATATGTGTGCGTGTTTGAACGAGGAGGAACATAAACACGTCAAATCTGTCTGCACATGTGAGTCTCTACCTGCGGTAAATTAAGTGTGTTTTTCTTTCTTTTTTTTGTGCTCCAATTTTAGCAGCGGCTTAGTTAAAGTGGCTGAAAATTAAATCTCTGCAAACCCCAGCGCTCACTCTCAAACAACACACACACACACACACACACACACACAGACACACACATCCATCCATGCTCACTCCTTAAAAGCAGAGGAAGGAGGGGTGGAGGTGGCGAGGGAGAGAGAAGAGAGAGAGAGAGATGAGAGGAGGAACAGTTTGCTCCAAAGGGAAACGGAGGTCACTAGTGCCCCCTACAGGCTCTTTAAGCATTTAAAGCCTCTTCTACCTGAGATGGATGAATGTTCAAAGCATGACTATTGAATTGCAGCTGATTCTTACTGTAGGTGCGTTGACGTTAGTTAGAGCGGTGTTTTTTGTGCGGCAGAGTGATGAATAGCGACAGCTGAGTGTATTTGGCGAAGGAGTGCTCAGTGTGTGCAAGAAACTCAATTTTGCAGATGATCTGTCTGCCTCTGAAGTTCCCCCCTGCTGGATTTAGGTGATTACATCAAGTGCTGCAAAGCAAGTGGCTCTGGTGACAGCTCGGTTAAACCCTCTGCAACCTCATTTCTCATTCTCACTTCTTGACTACATCTTTCTCTCTCTCTCTTTGTGTGTTGTATTCAGGGATCTCAGCGAGAACCAGATCCAGGGGGTTCCACGGAAAGCCTTCAGAGGAGCTGTGGAGATCAAGAACCTGTAAGTGGCACTTTGCCGACACTTTCTGTGGACGCGAGTGTGTTGTGTGTGTGTGTGTGTGTGTGTGTGTGCATGAATGTTAATCTGTTACTTCCTTTTCAGCGTGTTTGCAATCCCCATGTGCGTGTGCATCAATATTTCATTGTTTTAAATGTCATGTGCCTGCTGCTTGCTGTATTGACCGACACTGCTGCTCATTAGCAGCTGTGTGTACGTGTGTGTGTGTGTGTGTGTGTGTGTGTGTGTGTGTGTGTGTGTGTGTGTGCTATGAATGTCATGTCATGTGGCATTTCGTGTGTTTCCTCTCTTTGTTTTGCCTCCGTTATAGTTATGATGATTGAAGATAATTGTGGGTCATTTTGCAGGTAGAGTAATTGCCCAGCAGTACTTCTCAGTATATGGATTTTTTTTCAACAATTTAGCTGCATCCTGTTTTTTTTTTTTTTCATCCACATCAGATAATTTCTGCGAAATGCCTTGCAATTATTATAAAAGGACAGGGCAGCGTGTGTGTGCGTGTGTGTGCATTAGCATGCGAGTGACAGCACATGATTTACTGTCCTTATGTCTTGATTAAATTGTTTTAGCAAAGCGGTCCTGGAAAAAAAAAGGGGAGTGAGAGAGAGAGGGGGGAAGAGGTAAAGAGCAGAGCATAAATTAGACGTCAGATAGAAAAGAGCATGAAACAGGAATGCATACAGACGTGAATGTGTGAAAGGAAAACGAGCTCAGGAGAGACAGAGCTGAAGCAGAAGAGACAGAGCGAGGTCGTTGATGGTGGGGGGGGGGATCTTCTGTAGTTGGCTTTTTTGTTTGATTTTCACCTGAAGATACACTGAGAGACACTTTACATCCTACTCTTCTTTTTTGTTTCTGCAGCCAGTTAGACTACAACCACATCAGCTGTATTGAAGATGGAGCTTTCCGAGCGTTACGTGACCTGGAAGTGCTGTGAGTACCTGTTTGTCCAGCGTGCCTGCTAACAGCAGCAGAGCTTTGTGTGAACGATGAACACTAACAGCAGTGCGATATGGAGCAGCTATTATCCTCGTTGACCTTTAAAAGACTGCATTCCCTGTTTTATATGTAAAGGACAGGTTTATATATACTCAGGAACGACACCTTGTTAAGATAGTGTCACTATCTGAAGACTTCACTGGGGCAGAATTACTAAGAAGATTGTTGATGTATGCACTCGTTCATAATCATATTTAAAGCACCAGCAAGGAAATGCACACTCATAAATACCATAAACAGAATAATATTAATACTGCAGATCATTTGCAATGTTTGAAAAAGATGCAGAAGAGGAATGTGAGAAGTGCTGAACACCTGAAATACCCTGAATTTACATATTTCTGTCTCCAACCTGTACTACATTTGATATCAGTGTTTCATGAATGATGGTGTTTTTGCTGAAATGCGTATTTAGTTTGAAAAATTAAACAGCACTCTGATTGTTTTCAGTGTAGTTTATTTTCTACTAAGACGTCATATATTTGCTGCAGCATTGAATTGAAGTTGGAATGATGACGTTACTTTTCTGTGTTTGTGTGAACAAAGCAGGAGAACTGAAAGCAGAGATCATACTAGACAGCAGACAAGTATGGAAGCCCTCAGTGGACATGCAGCCAGACATTTAATTTACTCCTTTTTCCTGTAATAAGAATTAATTAAGTTTGTTTTCTTCTTTATCGTGTTTTTTTTCCTTCCGTTTTCTCGAGACAACAAACATAAGTTCATTTCAGGTGATTTCTTAAGATCAGGATTTATTTGTCCTGTTACCTCGGGTTTACAAAGCTGTTTTTCTTGTCATATAATTTCATGTTTTTCTCGAGATTGGGACTTATTTGCTCCCATCATATTGGGCTAGCAGAGCTGTTTTTCCCATTAAAACCGGTAAATGTATTTCGTTCTCTCGAGAAATGAAACTGTTAAAGTTAATTTCAGAGACTGGGACTTATTTTTTTAACCTCTTATCTCTGGAAAGCTTTTCCCATTATAACTCAATCATGTCTGTCATTATCATGAGAAAACAAACAACCAAGTTTTCTTATGATGACGAGCTCATTTCAGGTTTTCCTCCATCTTGGGACCTTTTTCTCCTTTTATCACAGGATGACACGACTGGTTTTCCCATTATCCCAATAAAAATGTTCATCATTATCTTGAGAAGCTAGTTTTCTCATGATGAGAACATTTCAGGTGTTTCATGAGAACAGGACTTTTTTCTGTTATGTCGGGATAACAAAGCAGATATTCCCATTATAACTGACTGAACATGTCATTATCTCGAGGAAATGAATCTTGTTTTTTTGCGATAAGTTATGTTAAGTTAATTTCTGGTGTCTTCTTGAGATTGGGATTTATTTTTTCCTGTTATTTCTGGATGATAACACAAACGTTTTCATCATTTTGAAAAGATTAATGTCAGAAAAATGAAGCTTGGTTTTCTGTTGATGAGTTAATGTCAGGTGTTTTCTCGAGGTCAGGACTTATTTGTCTTGTTATCTTGGGAAGCTGTTTCTCTCCTGATAACAGGAAATCTTTTAGGCGATCGTGAGAAAACAAAACAAGAGGTGGGTCCCTGTGACAGACCAGACCACGACATGCCATGCTGCATGCTGCATGTCAGTCCACACTAATGAGTGGAGCCTATTTTTTATGTTGTGGTTTTTGCTTTTTCAACTCTCGTGAATTGTGACCTATAGGTCGAGATCTCAAGGCGACAACCTGATGTAACTCGTGACATTAAAACAGGGTAAATAAATGTATGGATTCATGTCCTCTTTGGGCTTCCATAGTAATAAGAGAGCTGGTTTGTGAAAGTGACAGATAGATGTTGAATTTGTAAAGGAAAAAGATAATTAAAAGACGGTTATTGATGTGAACTTTGACCTCCCAACTGAGCTTAAAATGACTGTGGGTACTTGACACTGAGAAGACTCTGAGTTTCACATCCTCCTTTGCTGACTTTGTCTTTTTCTGTGAAGGTCAACCCTGTGTTTGCAGAAAGTCCAGTTAATCTATACTGTGTTTTCTGCTCTTTTCTCTCCTCAGCACCCTCAACAACAACAACATCAGCCGACTGTCCGTGGCCAGTTTCAACCACATGCCGAAGCTCAGGACCTTGTAAGTGGCGCCGCCAACATTTGCTGCACATTATCACCCTGAGGGGAACGCTTCCTCTCATCGTCTTCTGTTTGTATAATTGACTTATCGATCTGTACTTCCACCTCTGACCACTCGTCTGTCCCTCCTTCCTGTGATCATCATCCCCTCCCTCTCCTCCTCCATCCCTCCCCAGTCGCCTGCACTCCAACAACCTGCAGTGTGACTGCCACGTGGCCTGGCTGTCAGAGTGGCTGCGACAACGCCCACGTCTGGGTCTCTACACGCAATGCATGGCCCCGCCGCACCTGAGAGGGCACAATGTGGCTGAGGTGCAGAAGAAGGAGTTTGCCTGCACAGGTGAGTCGAGATGACATATTTGCGTTGCTATCTGATCAGTGAGTCACAACCGCTTGCTGTTCTACCGTCGCAAATCTATTTATTTGCTTTGTCTCGTTTGCTCTTTCTTGCTGTCTTTTGCTCATGCTTTTCAAGATGAGGATGAAGGCAAGTTTCCATCTTCCAATGCGTGATTTTCTGCACATTTTCTTTGCATGAGTGTGCACAATTAAACAAAAATTACAGCAGATAGAAAGGTCACTCTTAGGAACAGTTCTCCCCTCTCACCTGTTCCCTGCTTGCCTTGCTGCTGTTACATGCTTTGATTTTCTTCACTGGATTCTGTCAGGTTTAATACCCATTACTTTTTGAATTTACACCAAGCACACCTATTATCCATGACTAATATTGGCCCTCTGTCTCGGTGTAGGTCACCAGTCGTCATCATCCTCCTCCTGCAGCGTGCTACAGTGCCCAGAGTCGTGCACATGCAGTAACAACATCGTCGACTGCAGAGGGAAAGGACTGACAGAAATCCCCACCAACCTGCCTGAAACCATTACCGAGATGTAAGACACACACACACACACACACACCCTCTATGCATATACATGCACTTTAACACACAAACTCCTGTATCCACGCGCGGTGCAGTGATATTTCTCCTGCTCTTTCACTGTGCCTCTCTGTCTTTGTCTCTTTCCACCTTTCTGTTCCACTTGTTCTCTTTCTCTCTGTGCACTGAAATAAAACCACACATCTGTGAAATGAGAAAGCCTGGTCATGCAGCTCTTCCCTGCTTAAGAAAATAATGAAGGGATGAGGGAGTAAGAATTGAAAGATTAATCTGAAGGACAAAACAGATCACATCTTAATCTAAAGAGGAGGCGAAGAAGAAAGGAATGATTAGAGTCAGCAGATGTAAAGTGCAAAAACTGAGTTACACTTGGACTCAGACTTGGACTAGACTAGTCTGACACTTAGCTTGAGACAAAATATTCTGGTCTAGATCCTTTTGTTTTTTTAAATCCATGAAATCAAAGAGTACAATTAAAAAAAAATTGACTGGAAAGTCTTACATTTCTGCAACATTTTTTTTCAAAGGATAGCCCTCTGAGATGCAGCATCTTATTTTCAAGGGGTCCTTAAATCAATAATCATTTAGAAAGCTTGCTCGTAAAAACTTTGGTTGGCTGAGTGGGTGAATGTGATTGGCTAACGAATTGAATACCAGGAAGATTTTAAGGACAGCACTCCGAATTGTACTTTTAATTGCCACACGGACGTTTCGAGGTGACGCTCTTCTTCAGGGTGCAACAGGAAGTTCACAACATACACAGGTGAGACTCATTATACATGTCCATAATAGGTACTAGTCAATCCCAGACGGGGGAGTCTCCACTTCACCACACACCTTTTCAACAAAGAGGTAGTAAACAACAAGAAGCATCAATAAACTGTTTCACCTCAGGGACTAGATCCAAGGTAGAGACAACAGAAACAAAAGTACAAAAATACAGCCAACAACAATCAGTTCACAGGATTGATGAAATCTCCTCATTCAAACATCGGGTATAAAGCTACCCAAAGAATGGATCCAATAAGTCTCCCTCAGCAGAAAGATGAAAATTCAATTGAGATTAGTCTTCAAGTTACATCATGTTGACTTCTCTTTGTATTTACTAAATGTATTCGAGAAGACCACTACATCAGTTTCTACATCAGTGTGTTCATCGCTTACAGTCCATGGCAGCTTGGTTTGAGAGCTCATGTCTGACACTTAACACAAAGACAACCATCTGTCTGAGTGGGTTTCAGTCTGGACTCAGTCATGTCTGATCCTGGGCTTCCTGTTTTTGCTTAGTTTTAGAGCACAGTATTTTGCATATAATGTGTTGTTCTGTTCTTTTTGAGCTTGTTCAGAACTATTTCTAGTGCAATTGTTGCCGACCGTCCATCTAGGGACGGACATTGCAAATGAGCTTAGGCTATAAATTAATTCAGGTACTGACTTATGGTACAGGAATGAAGACTTGACTTTAGCCTTTTATTAACAAGAGTTGGGATCTGATTTGGAATCGATTGACCTGTTTTTAAAGGGGACATATAATGAAAAATCCACTTCTACAGTGTTTTTTAACATTTATTTGGGTAACCTGAGTGTCTACAGACCCACAAAATGTGAAATAAACCCATCCAGTCCTTTGTTTGTGGTCTGTATTAGTCTTACAACACAGAGAAAAATGCTCCGTTTCAAATTTTCTCAGTTTGTGACATCACAAGTTGGATTCTGGTAAAAAAAAATACCCTCCCATGGACTCCACCCCCAGCCTAGAGCAAACCTTTTGCGCAGGTCCGCCATTTTTATTCTCACTACAGAGGAGTGATGTCTACCGGGAAAACTCAGGGGGGGCTCATTTCATTTAAAGAGACACACACACCAAAACGGAGCGTTCTGAGAGAGCTGGTTTCTACAGGGTCACAAACCTCCTCTGGTGCTTGATTCCTGTTATATTTTGACCAAAGCACAGCACAGATGTTTCATTTAGACCACATGGGACTGTTTGAAAAGGTGGAGAAGGGGGATAATATGTCCTCTTTAAGATAATTGACTCGCACTGTACTTGTGTTTTAGATTTGGGATGCGCTTTGTCCTCTTTGAAATGCACTGAGTGTCTCTTGATTTTTCGGGATTGACTTGAGCTAGTGTTGGCTGACTAGAGACATAACTTGGGACCAGCTGTGATAACACTTTTGGACTTTAATAGAACTTGTCACAAGTGATTTCAGATTTAACTGGAGACATTCTTTGACACACTCGACTTCATTCCCTTGTAATTACTTGACCCAAGATTTTCAATCAACTAGGCCAAAAAAAACATTAAAAACAGAACTCCCACAATCACTACAATGCTCCTGTGTGACCAGTCGAACATGATGGTTCTGAAAAAGGATTAGAATAGAGCTGAAAAGAGAGCAGCAAATGAAAAACAAATTTGTTTTAGGGAGGAATGTTTCACAATCGAATGGTTGGTTTGCAAATCATGTTCCAGCGCCTTTCTTGTCATGCCTGCTGAACATGTGAAATGTTAAAAGACCGGGTTGTTTGGGTCTGTTCTCTCTTTTGTTTGCCCCCCTCCTACCCTCTTTCACTCTCTTGATTTGTTTGGGCCTGACTGACACCGAGTCAGACTGGCACTTAATGGAACACTGCCCAGATAGTGTGCCTGTGTGTGTGTGTGTGTGTGTGTGTGTGTGTGTGTGTGTGTGTGTGTGTGTGTGTGTGTGTGTGTGTGTGTGTGTGTGTGTGTGTGTGTGTGTGTGTGTGTGTGTGTGTGTGTGTGTGTGTGTGTGTGTGTGTGTGTGTGTGTGTGTGTGTGTGTGTGTGTGTGTGTGTGTGTGTGTGTGTGTGTGTGTGTGTGTGTGTTTGTGTCTGCGTCTGACTGTACACATGTTCAAGAGGGCGAAAGATCAGAGAAATGTGACAAACTCTGGCACGCTCATCAAAGAGACTTATCTGGAACTGTTCCCCTCTAGCCAGAGCCCTGAGGAATGAGCAGTAGTCGACGTTACAGCAGAGATATCTCTGTGATAGGGGAATGTTAATGTTGCCTCTCAATGGTCTGTGTGTATGTTTGGTTCCAGACGACTGGAGCAGAACGCCATCAAGGTGATCCCAGCTGGAGCCTTTTCTCCTTATAAGAAGCTGCGCAGAATGTGAGTAGATGAGGAGATATGTGTATTTTACACCTTTTTAACTGCAGAAGAAAAACCTCTGTTTCTGATCTGTTTGTGGCCTTTTCTTCCCTCTCTGACTTTTTCCTCCACTCTATTCTTCACAGAGACTTGAGTAACAACCAGATATCAGAGTTAGCCTCAGACGCCTTCCAAGGTCTGCGCTCCCTCAACTCTCTGTGAGTACTCTGTGAAATGTTTTTATTTAACATACAGTTTAAAGTAAAAAAAACTTGTGAGGAACATGTTACGTCCAAGCTGCAGCTTTAAGTGTTGAAAAATAAAGACAATGCATATGTGCAAAAACAAAACATGCAGTTCCTCTATCGTCCACTTGAGGCCGGCTCTTAAAGCCCAGGAAGACCCATTAACAACCATGTTTTAATGTCCATTTTGACAGCAGGATTAAATATGTTTATGGCCTGGTAAATAAATGTTTTTAGTGAGGCATGGTAGCTGTTTGCCAAGAGTCCAACAGCCTCAGCTCTTCCTCTTTGACTGTTTCTAGGTTGACTGAAAGATAGCTTTGAGACAGCATTTACAATGTGGGGACTGCCATCGGTAGGCTTCATAGTGTACTTCAGAAGCCATTGGGTGACATCACTAAGACAACTAATTTGTTGTTTTCTACCGTCAGCGGTTACAGCTCGCTGTTTCTAAATCTGATCAGCCCACATTTAAAGTTAGGCTCATCATAACTCGTTTTTTATACTTGCAAAACTAATTTATGAGACCAGGGAATTAGAATCTAAGCAACAACAAAGGGAACAAAAACTGCAAACTTAGCCAGTTAGCTAGCCTAAAACCAACTTTAAACACGTTCAACAAACAACAGCAGTCCAAAAGTTAGCTAATAATAATAATAATAATAATAATACATTTAATTTGAAGCGCCTTTCAGGTCACTCAAGGACACTTTACAATAAAAACAGAGCAAACAAAAACAAAACATTTAAAAGTGCAGGTAAAAACATCATGGCAACTACAGTGAAAAAGCTGTTCGGAAAAGGTGTGTTTTGAGAGAGGATTTGAACTGAGGGAGGGAGTCAATGTAATAACAACTGTAGCTTCATACTTACACATTATCATACATTGTTGAGTATTCAGTTGTAGTTGTAGCTTAGCATTGTTTCTTACTTAGCATTAAGGTTTAACCAGTGTATTAGAGTTTTGGCTAACATTAACATTAGCCTCTCTGATTTGCTATTCTTAGCCAATTAAAGGGTCTGTTTAATTAAGCCCTGTAAGTAGTGTAGTGTAAGCTACTCGTACTAGCATACCTGGCTAGGTATTTAGTTGAAGTTATACTCTAACATTGCTTCCTACCAACGGTTGGGTTACAAGACTGGGAGCTATTGTAGCCTAACATAGCCACTATAACTTAAAGCATGCTAACACCTTTATGACAGAGTTTTGACTACCATTAGCATCCCTGCTTTTATTAACATTAGCAAAGCAAAGTGTATGTTTTGATAATTAGGATTAAACAATAATTTGCCCTCCTTTATCGGAAGTAGGTAGTACCAAACTCAAGATATTAGCAACCTAGCTAGGTATTTTGTTTATAGTTGTAATGCTAGTGTTGATTTCTACTTTAGCATTATGAGCTAACTGCATAATTGGGTAACAGTGAGGTTATAGGCTATTTGAATAGAGTTAGGTTCTAGACTGACAGAGTACAGGCTAACATCAACATTAGCATCTCTGTTAGCAGTTAGCAATGGCAAAGTGTCTATTATTGATTCATTAAATAATAAGGATTTCCTGTAACAGGATTTCAGCCAAAACGAAGGGGCAACAACTACAATGTCCTTACTGTGGCCTCAAAAGTTCAGACACCCAATCAAACAAAACAAAAATGCATTTTCGCACTTTTTAGAGTGACAATGTTCTTGCTGGCTTCCTCCTTCAACCTGAGTCTCAGGTCGGACCATCTGCGTTGCGTGTTAAGCTTTGGTAAAGGAAGCCGCGGAGAGGGAGTGACGGATGTAGAGTTATTTCATGAAGTAGTTATATTAAGGTCTCGTCTCTCCAAAGTCAATAATTCATAAACGCTGAATTGCTGAATGGAGGCTTCTGCCACCTCATTACACATTCACCGCAGAGAGAATGGGACACACACATTCATGCTGACACACCACAGACAGTATGGCTTTCACATTAGGCTGCGCTGTGTGTTCATTGTTTGTCAGAGTTTAGTTAAAGAGGATGTAAATGAGCCATTGATTCTGTCTGTGCGTGTGTCTGTACGTCTACATTTGTGTGTGTGCGTGTGCATGTGAGACAGTACGTGCTAATGCGTGTGAGACATAAATGAAGCGTTCACTCCCCGCGCCGTGTATTTCCCAACCTCAGGTCTCACTGGGACAGCCACTCAGCACAATGAAATAAAAGCCAATCTAAAACACATGTCTTTAAACTCCTTACATACACAACTCAACTCGGGGTGTAGCGTTAAGATGACTGATAACTCTCCAAGTGTGTGTGTGTGTGTGGGGGGGGGGGGGGGTTGGTGTGTATCAAGCCAGTGGCAGTCTCAGCCTTGACCTTCTTCTGTTTGTGTAGGTAATCAGATATATTTATAAAAAGCTATTCTTTGATAACAGCACTCATAACTCACTGTAACTGCAGCCAGATTCATAGATGTTTCCGTGACGTTTACAGTGTTGTCCATAGTTATTATATACAGCTATGCTGCTGGCACAGAGAAACATTTTTACTGTTTGGTTTTATTTGCGTTTGAAATTGGCTTTGTTAAAGAAAAGTGAGAGCAACACATTTACATTTAGACAGCTGTTACGTTATTACAGTTGTGTTAGTATTTCTCCACAGCATGCTGATGTATTTCTGTCTCCGTCTCCAGATTGTATTTCTTTAAAACAACAACAAATAAAGAAAAATAAAGTCCACAACCCTGCAATAGCATTTCACTCCAGTAAGACAAAACAGAGAATCTCAACATAAAGAGAGACAAGATGAAACAAAGACAAACATTACAAAGTCCGTACAGTACAAATACCTTAGACTGTAAATATTAATGGACGAGGCCTGAGTGATGTCACTGCAGGGGGCTATCGCTGGAAATGCTGTCTCACCCTGACTTTAAGTCAACCTACCGACAGGCTGACAGCTGAGGCGGGTTTTAAGCCTCCTGACAAATACTGAATAAATAGCAGCAGTCCTTTATATCCATCCGATGCGAAAGGAAAGGACCCCAAACTTGGATTTTTCTAATTGTGTTCCTTATTTTAGCTCAATCATTCTGAGCAAACATTTTCTGAAACTAGAACAATCGTTTTATCCGTGTTAAAAATAGAAATTCCAATAAATGTGTTACTGGTCATGGAGGAGTTGCAGCACTTTTTTTTCCACAGATCTATTTAAGTGGATAATGTGCACGTCAGACATTCCTCACCTCTGACTCTTCATGACAACAATTATTCCCTCAGGCTGCGTCTCGTTAGGTCTGTTACAATGAGACATGAACAGAGCATTCGATGCCACTCTGTCAAGTAAAATGTCAGCGTTGAATACAAGCAAAATGTGACTTTTCTATATGACAAGCTACTTCCTAGACTGATTAAAAGTTTGTGAAAATGCAAAGAAATCTGCTTTTCATTTCACACCAAATACTGAGACCTGATATTACTACTGTAACTTGATAATTAGTGCAAATGGTAAATAGACTTGAGCTTGTATAGTTCTTTTCTAGTCTTCTAAATACTTAAAGCGCTTTTACACCGCAGGTCACACCTACACATTCACACACTGATGGTAGAGGCTGCTGTGTAAAGTGACCATCAGAAGTAACTAATCCCATTCATACACCGCCAATGAAGCGTCAGGGCAATTCGGGGTTAAGTGTCTTGCCCAAGGACACATCGGACATGTTGCTGCAGGAGCTGGGGACTGAACCTCGACCTCCCGGTTGAGAGACGACGACTCTACCAGCCGCCCACATATGTGGTTTTATTCAAATCTTATTAACGTAATGTTTGTGCTCCACAGGGTTCTTTACGGGAACAAGATCACAGAAATTTCCAAAGGGCTGCTTGAGGGACTCTTTTCTCTGCAGCTATTGTAAGTAGACACACACACAAACACACACACACACACACACACACACACGATTGTAGTTGCAGTGAAGAGCTCACATCCGTATCTCATTGATATTCTGCTGAAAAGTGCTTACCTCAAGCGTTGCCATCAGAGTGGAGCCATCATGATTGAAAGCCATCATCAGTGACCTGTAACATTTGAAAAACTCACTCAAGAATGATAACAGGATACACCTCCATCCCCATCCTCTTTCTCTCTCACGCCACTCTCTGTCTCCCTCTTGTCGTTTTTTCTTTCCTCTTCAGGTTACTAAATGCTAATAAGATAGCGTGTCTCCGTGTGGACGCGTTTCAGGACCTCCACAACCTCAATCTGCTCTCACTTTATGACAACAAGCTCCAGACCATCGCCAAGGGGACCTTCTCGTCGCTGAGAGCCATACAAACGCTGTACGAACACACACACACACACACACACACACACACACACATGCAGCTCAGTGAACACACGGACCAGGTTTATATTGGAGAAGTAGAAGGAGCCAAACAATGAGCAGCAGCTGACAATCATTTATTGCAGACCGACTGCAGAAAGAAAATGTTGTTTTCATCCAAAGAAAATCACTTGAATGACACAGATGAACAGTTCTTGTTTATGTACCTTTGATTTTTTTAAGAGAAAGCATTCGACTGCAACATTTTTAAATACCTATGGAGACCTTAAGGAGAATTTGGACTGAGTTTAGCCACTTCTTTGGGCGGCAGTAGCTAGTGTGGACCAAGTCTGGAAATTGGCGTAGTAGCTGGAGAGTTGCCAGTACACTTCCCTGAGCACTGTGGAGGAGCTCTTGAGCAGGGCACCGAACCAAGTGCTCGGGCGCTCTTTCCTGGTAGCCTCTCTTTCCGACATCATTAGTGCATGTCCATAGGATTCTGTATTTCAGCGATTGTGTGTAGCATGTCTCGAGAGCAGAGTTTCAAAGTAATTTCCCCTCATGGAATTAGTTAAGGATATCTTCTTTCTTCTTCTTCTTCTAAACATCTTTGTTGTACAGTAACCCAATAGCCAAAGTGGAACCTGACGAGGTTGTCCCTTATCACGTCTGCAGTTTATCCTTTCTTTAGAACCGTTAGCCTGTCAGATTTGTTCCAACGATGAGATCCATGGTGTACATGTCGGTGATCCGTCTATTAACTTATGCTGATGACAACATTACAGATCCCTGAATCGTCGCTTACTCGATGTATAAAGTTAAACAAAAACCTGTCAGGTTTTAAGATCAGTTGTGGGAGATGTGAAGCTACGCCTTTGAAAAGGCACGAAGAATGCTAACAGAAATTACCCTTCAAACGGTGTCCCAATAAGTATCCTAAGTAATTCAATAACATCATGAGAAATGTCTCTGAAGGTTTAGATGGATAGAAACACCTGCTACTGTCCGTCTGGGGTCACAAATTGTTCTGACAACTTACTTGTGTGTTACTGTGTGTCCATGTTTGTGCACGTTCGTGTGTGTGTCTCAGTCACTTAGCCCAGAACCCGTTTATCTGTGACTGTCATCTGAAGTGGCTGGCAGACTACCTGCAGGACAATCCCATCGAGACGAGCGGCGCCCGCTGCACCAGCCCTCGACGCCTCGCTAACAAACGCATCGGACAAATCAAGAGCAAGAAGTTCCGCTGCTCAGGTAAAAAAAAAAAAAAACACACGCTGCATTGTAGAAACACTCGAAGACTGATTATTTCTTTGCATGAGCAGTCAGAATATCTTCAAAACGTTGCTGTCCTGTGTTCTCATTCTGTGTTTTCCTGCTGGGATTTTCCCTCAGCCTCTCTTTACTAACCTCGACTCACATCTTTCTCTCTCTCGTCACACACACATGAACAAACACACACACACACACACACACACACACACACACTCATAGACAGTAAGTACTTTCTACAGGTTTAATCTTTGTTTCTTGGGTTGTTTTTTCACTCTCACTCTCTCTGTCTCTGTTTCTCCATTAGCTAGAGAACAGTATTTCATCCCAGGTATTGTACAACGAGCATGTGTGTCCTTTAGTGTCTGCGTGTGTGTGTATAACACACCTGTTCGGTCCTTCACGGTGGATGCTGCACTCTCGCACACTCTTGACACTTGGAGTGACTCGCCTTGACTGACACCTTTTGAATGCCAAGACATTTTGCTCTAATGGCCCAACGTACATGATAATTCCTCACGTCTAACCATGCTCCACATAATCACGCTCTTGTCCTTGCACTGGTGTTATTTTGACGGTAACCGTAACCTTGACGATGGAGGGAGGAAAACAGTTGTGTTAATAGGCTCAGGCTGCGGTCAGCGAGGCGCTGCATGTGTAGACTCTTTTTAAATGAAAGTATATTGGTAGAGCGATCACAGAGACTAGATTTAATACTTGTCCTTCGCTTCTTAGCACATCTTATGATAGCTAATGTATGAGCGTGTGTCCGCCAGCATCTGTGTGTGTTTCACCCGCTGCAGAACATCAAAAGGTCACACAGTCACCATGCTCAGAGGGGCGCTGGGAAATATGTAAATCAGACATGCATATGAGATCAGTAACAGGGCTAAAGGCGGTCATTACCAAAGCGGCACACACAGGAGGCATGGTGTGTGTTAGTGTTGGTGTGTGTGTGTATGTGCGCGCATTCTCGCTGCAGTCATTAACTCACCGGGGGGACGGAGGTTTCAAAGCCCAGATACCACATACAGGGCAGAGCTGAATAATTTAACAACATTTGCAGTTGAAAAGTTGAATAAACATGTTTTATTCCGGGGTGCAACCTTGGTTTTTTCAGCTTAACTCAATACCTTCAAAATCCTCCAGTTTCATTTGCATCCTGTCCCCTTTTTCACAGTCTTTTATTTTTGATGCTGTCTCACATTTCTGTTTGAATTTGGGGATGCAAACCTTTTTTTTTTCTCTCAAACAATTCTTCAAGGTTCCCATGAATCCTCAAAACAGGTCTTAGAAAGTCTTGAATCAAGGTCATAAAAGCGTAAAAAAAAGTCTTAATTTTACAGAGACATGTCAGAATATTAAATCTATATTGTTTTGTTAGCGTTATATGATTTTTTCATTACCCTCTTTTGTGGATTTGCTTCTTCACTGCATCATGTTACTTATCTGCACCTTGCAAATGGAAAATTGTAGGAGAATAATGCAAGTTCAAAGAAACGGTGCTTCAAAAAAAAAAAAAAGGGGGAATGGTTGGTAGGGGCAAACAATGATTATGAGGCGACTTGCAAGATAGCAAAACGTTTTTAAAGTTAGGACAAGTATCGAGAAAATGACATCCAAACCAAAGAGGGCGGGAGCTCAATCGAGCAAAAACAAAAAATCACCTAAATCAAAGAGAAAGGCGACTCGCACAATGCAGGACTCCAGAAATGTATTTCACCAGGGTGATGTTTCGAACTCACACGTGCTTCATCAGACTAAGTCAACATTGTACAGCGCCGTCTTAAATACAAATGAACACAGTCACATGAGCACTCACAGATGAGTCACAGAAAAAATGTCCTCGTCATGCAGTGTGCAAGCCGTCTTTCTCTTTGATTTAAGAAACTTGGGACAATAGGAATGAATTCTGCTGAGTCAGACGACATCCACTCAAAAATGGTATTCATTTTTTCTCTCTTTGGGTCTTAAAAATGTCTTAAACCATCTTAAAATTGTTTTTATTCCCGTGAAGTCTGGATCTGCTGAAGTAATTGATGTCGAGGAATACACAGAACAGTTTACTGGTTAATCAGCACAGTGTTTTTATCTGCTTTAGTGTGCTTTTTGTAATCGCCCCACCTTCCAAAAAAAAAACACGTTTGAATCAGTCCTGCTTCGAGCGACGGAGGCCGTGCTGGATAAAAGCACCCAGCAAATGTAATGTTATGCCAGCACAATCCCACTATTCACGAGTCATTACCCCTTTAAATGAATCACTGCCTGGGGACTGAACACAGAAAAAAAATTGCAGCCTTTTCTCTCACTTTTTCATCATTTTCTGCCCCTCCTGTTTCAAATAAACGAGTGAAATCCCTTCTTCTTTCTCCTAATGCCTCTCTCACACACTCAGGAGTACACCAGCACACAGGCTGTAAGTAACACACACTCAAACATACACTCACACAAGGTTCTTGCGTCAAACTCCGAATCCCTCTCCTCTCGTCCCCTGAGCCGGGCTCTAAGCTTTGACCTCTACCACAGAGACCTGTGACTCCCTCTGTGACTCCTCCTGTTTGTCTACAAACAACAAAAACAGAAGACTTTAAGATTGACATGTTTTTTCTATCAAAGTGGTTCATGTATTTTCTCCTAATGTGTTTCCTGTGTTGTCTGGTGTGTGTTTGTGTGTATCCATTTGTGTTTGCACACATGCAAAGGATTTCCTGACATTTTCAGGGCTGCGTGTGTGAAAGCAAACAGTCGAATTTTCAACCCTGACTCTATTTTCACGTGACCAGTGAGCAACCGTCATGCATGAAGTGAAGCTGCTTAGCATTTATTGAAGACAGAAAAGCTGTAGTGTTAGAGTGACAGACTCTGCCGCCTCGTCCTTCATCTGGGATTTCCACAGCTTCTTTTTACGACTGTGTGTGCCCACTGAAAGCGACCAATTTGGGACGGTCACCTTGAATATACATTTAGAGAAAGCCGATGTATTGTGATAGTGCCAATAAAACTGGCTTTTAAATGATATGTTAACATATTAGTCCCACTGAGTCAAATTTCTCAAAATCAGACTTACATGCGTAGATAATTGGTTAGGGGTCGCCTTACTCTTGCATGTACGTCTGTTAAATGAATTGTATAAATGAAATTACATTATGAGGGAGAAAAGCTTTTTAGAGTGGGGCCGCCATCCTTTTTTTTGGAGGGGGGGCTTTTTTGTGACTGTAGAGATAGGATAGTGGATAGATATGGAAATCAGGGACAGAGAGGTCGGATTTCAACCCGGGCCACCTGCTCGGAGCACCACAGCCTAGTAGATGGGGCGTGCGCACCAACCACAAGGCTTGTTCATGTCGCTAGGTATCCCGGCCTTTGTTGAGCAACAAATCTGATGGTTGCATTACACAATGAACGAAGGTTAATTTTCAGCCGCGCTACGTTCAGCGTTCTGCAGGTCTGCTCCCTTTAACCGTCCAACAGGGAAAACTTCACACTGTATTGACATATGTGACTTTGGAAAATTACAAACAGGCTGAAATGTTTTAGAAATGTTCAGGGGTGCATGTGTGCAGCTTGTGTGTGTGTGTTTCTAGAAGTCAGAGCTTCTCTTGCCTTCAGTGCTGCTGTAACTCTCCTCCCACTCCTCTGTAACTGCTGCTCTGTTCTCCTCTGTTGTGTCTGGATTTTAGAAACCTTTAGATGTTCCAGTCTCTTCCTCTCCCCCCACCTCCTCCCACCTCCCTGGCTTTTTTCCTTTTCTATTTCTCTCCAGCCTGTCCCTTCTCCTCCTCTTCTCCTCTTTCTCCTTCTCTCCTCGTTTCTTTGTTCAAAGTCGTACATTTCCTCAAGCAAACCTTTATCCTGCTTCTTCTCCCTCTCCCCTTCTCATCCTCGAACCCTAACTCCTTTTAAGTCTCTCATCCTCCTCTTCTACTCTCCCCCTTTCCATCACATCTTTTTTTATCTTACCATTACCTACTCCTTTTCTTTGCTTTCCTTCTTACCCTTTCCCCCCATTTCTCTTGTCCTCTCCTTCACTTCTTCTCTGCTTCTGACCCTCATGTCTCCTCATTCTCCTCCACCTTCTTTCCCACTTCACCTTCCAACCTTTTTACTCCTCTTATCCCGTTATCTTCGGCTCCTTCCTTTTTTTAACATCCTTCTCCTTCTTACCTTTGCCTCATCTTATTCTCCTCACCCTTTCTCTCTTACTCCTTTTCTTCACATTTCACCTCCTTCCTAGCTGTCCCTTCTCTCTTCATTCTCTGTCATCTCTTTACTCTTTTCACTGCTTTTATCTCCCCCGTTTTCTCCTTTGTCCGCTCCCTTTGGCCTCCATTCTTCCTCAACATTGCCCCGTGGCTCACACACTCCTACATCTCTTAACCTCCCCAACCTCTGACTTTTCCTCCCCTCCTCTCCTCTCCTCTCCTCTCCTCTCCTCTCCTCTCCTCTCCTCTCCTCTCCTCTCCTCTTCTCTCCTCTCCTCTCCTCTCCTCTCCTCTCCTCTCCTCTCCTCTCCTCTTCCTTCTTATCCTATTCCTCTTACACCTTATCTTCTCCTTCTTCCCTCCTCCTCCTTCTCCTCCTTCCCCTCCTCCCCCTCCCCACCCCCCCTGTGTTCCAGCGGAGGAGCAGTCAGTCAGCAGGTTGTTCCTTTGTGCTTGATCTAACCATGTGGCTGCCAGGTTCCTATAGTGGAACATGGTTCTGTCAAGCACCATGGAACGGCCCTGCCAACCCTGCAGCATGGCCGCCACGCAAGAGACAGCAGTCACCTGTCCGCCCTCCTGACCTTTGTGTGTATATGTGTGTTTGTTTGTGAGGATGGCTGCTGGGAGCGTGAGCATTTTTCTGCTCTCATCCAGTATTTTGATTCTGTTTTGTTTGTGCTGTGTGTTCCAACACTAACAGTTTCTTTCTAGTCTGGCAGGACTAGAAGAAACGCCAAAATGTTTGTTCTCGTGTGGACGCGTGTGTGCCTGTTGACTTGTCCTGATCTTGACAGTTTGCGTGTCTTATGCACTTGGCCCCTCGTAGGCCGTGATACACGCGAAGCATTTTGAAGTAAAGCTCATGGGCAACGTTGCATACTATCACAATCTGGTTTGTTTTATTTGGGAAGTTCCAACTCCAAACAAAAGCAGCAAAGACTCTTTGCACTTTCTCAAAATTCTTCCACTGTGTCACGACCTGCACTTGTGCCAGCTGCTGTGTATTTGCCAGTAAACGCTGGGGTTCGACTCTTGCACGATGAAGGCGTTCGGTGACGTTTGTCTTGTGGTTGTGGCCAGGTACGGAGGATTACCGCAGTAAGCTAGGAGGGGACTGCTTCGCTGACCTCGCCTGCCCCGAAAAATGCCGCTGTGAGGGCACCACGGTGGACTGCTCCAACCAGAAACTCACCAAAATACCCGATCACATCCCTCAGTACACGGCTGAACTGTGAGTCACACTCTTCTACTACAAAGTGTATGTGTGTGGTATAGAGGAAACCTTGATCTCCTCCTCCTCCTCCTCTGTCTCCTCAGTTGTTCTTTTCTTCTCTGACCACCTCTTCTCCTCTCTGTTCTCAGGCGACTGAACAACAATGAGTTCTCTGTGCTCGAGGCGACGGGGATCTTTAAAAAGTTGCCTCAGCTGAGGAAGATGTGAGTCAGAAATGTTGTAACGTAACGGGGTAAAAAAAGCTTCACATGAGATTGTCAAGAAGTCATAAGTTCATACAGAGACACTATGATGTAAATATGTTGACAAAAAATAAACATGTAATCCTCTCCGTACACTTTACCCCCTCTTCTGCTCTTTCTACCTTAACTCTATTCCCCCTCGGCTGCCTTCTGCTCCTCATTCTCTGAAACTCTTTTCATTCTTTGTTTTCACTCTCTCTTACTGCCTTCTTACCTGCTTTACTCCTGCGTTCCCCTCTCTGCAGTAACCTGAGTAACAACCGCATCACCGACATAGAGGAGGGGACGTTTGAAGGAGCCTCGGGGGTCAATGAGCTGATTCTGACCTCCAACAGACTGGAGAACGTACACCACCGCATGCTGAAGGGCCTCGCTGGCCTCCGCACACTGTGGGTACACACACACACACATACACACACACACACACACACACACACACACACACACATACACACAGATACTAAAAGACATCTGCAATCACATTGTGAAATCAAGTGTGTGTACAAAATTCAAATACACTCTCACATACTGTGACAGTCAATGGACAATCAGTTAAAACATTTGAGCACACATAATTCACAGGTTTCAGTCAGCATGAATAATCCATCCATCCATTATCAATACCGCTTTACCTGTTTGGGGTTGGGGGGAGGGGTTCTGCAGCCAATCCCAGCTGTCATTGGGCGAGAGGCAAGGTACACCCTGGTCTGTTCGCCAATCAATCACATGTCTGACATATAGAGATGGCCACACATTCACACCTACGGGCAATTTAGAGTTACCAATTAGTCTAACGAGCATGTCTTTGGACTGTGGGACGAAGCTGGAGTACCCGCAGAGAACCTATGCATGCACGGGGGGAACTTGCAAACTCCACACAGAGAGGCTCCGGGGATTCGAAACAGGAACCTCCTCACTGTGAGGCAACAGCGCTAACCACTGCACCAGCGTGCAGCCCTCTTTTTTGCATGCAATCTGGTTTCTTAGCTTGGACTTGAAGGTGGTCAGAGTCGGAGCTAGTCTTGCATCATCTGGGAGATTATTCCAGGTTTGTGCCGACTGATAACAAAATGCTGCTTCACAATGTTTTGTTCTTATTCTTGTGATAGCCAGTAGGCCGGCTCCAGATGTCCTCAGGGTCCATCATGGTTCATATTTCACGTTCATGTCGGAGATGTATTTTCGGTCATCAGCCTTTCAACGTCTTGCTTGGACATTATTCCTCTGACTGTCGTAATGTTTATTGTGTGTGTTTTAATCTGTGTGTTTGTGCAGTATGCTGAGGAGTAACCGAATCAGCTGTGTGAGTAACAGCAGCTTCGTTGGGCTGAGCTCAGTGCGTCTCCTCTCGCTCTACGACAACCAGATCACCTCCATGAACCCCGGAGCGTTCGATACACTGCACTCCCTGTCCACACTGTGAGTACCCGCACAAACAGATCAATGTCAATGTACACTTATGGCGAAGAGATTAACCTCCAAATTATGTTATTTCTTTCCCTAGCAACCTTCTGGCCAATCCCTTTAACTGTAACTGTCACCTGGCTTGGCTCGGTGATTGGCTGAGAAGGAAGCGCATCGTCACTGGTAACCCTCGCTGTCAGAACCCCTACTTCCTGAAGGAGATACCCATCCAGGATGTAGCCGTCCAGGACTTTGCCTGCGAAGAGGGTGAGTTGGAGCAGGTTTACAACCTATCTGCAGCCTCCTTCTTTCCTTTGCCACTCTTGACTCGATCCTTCCTCCTCTCTCTGTTTGTCTTTCAGGTAATGAAGAGAACAGCTGCTCGCCGGTGCTCAGGTGTCCTGCAGAGTGTTCCTGTCTGGACACTGTGGTGCGCTGCAGCAACAAAGGTCTGACCACGCTGCCCAAAGGCCTCCCTAAAGAGACCACTGAACTGTGAGTTAGAGACAACAATTTAATACAAACCTGTACTGGTTTAATTGTTCAACATGGATGTAACTTTTTTTATTGACTTGTGAAAGGTTGTTCATCCATTTGAAGATTTGCTGTACTGTTGCAATCATAATATTCTAACAAAAATCTTGCTTTATCAGCAAGAGTCACTACAATCCGGATCCAGAGAAAGATTTAATCCAATCACATTACATTCATAAAGATCCAAGTGCTGTTTGCTTCAACTTTGCCAAAACTTTCATGATTTCCCGTTGTATTTTCTGTAATAATTTAATTGTTATGAATTAATTTTTTTCGATTGCAATACATCAAAAAGGCAGCCACATGTTGACCTTTGGATTGACACCTCATATGGCCAATTAAAACCCTCCATTTAATGTCCACAGCCTTAATAAGCCAATGAGAGCATGAGTTGAAAGGAGGTGCCTGCCCCCGTTCTGATGAATCTGTTCTCGGCTAATTTGCACGCGACTGTGCCGATGACTGACATTCCCTGTCGCCAATAAAATACCAAACACATGAATATGCTGCTTCAATCAACAACTCGCATCCCAGGAAAACAGATTACAATCTGTGACGAACGCCTGCCTTATTTCTTATATCTATAATGTGCTGGGTGTCAGCCTGATGCAGACAGGTGGTCGACTGTCCTGTCTGAGTGTTACGATGGTACTGAGGACACTGGAAGTTTAATAAATAGTGTATTTGAATCAATATTTGTACTCATCGAAGCTGTACTAAGTCAGGAGACTACACATTCATGCACAGGCTCAGAGACTGAAAATGTTATTACTGAAACTCAACCCCCCCCCCCCCTACACACTCCCACACATAAAATCCCTGCTGATCACAAAATAATAGCCCTAAATTAAACATCAGACAGGAGGCTTGGTGGTATTTTCTATCGTCTCACTCCTCCTCCTGTGGGGAACGTGCTTTTTAATATTAACAAAGACTTAATTAATATGCTGGATTAATGGCACATTGTCACACAGTGGAGGAGATAGGATATCAGACGTGTGTGTGTGTGTGTGTGCGTGAGGAGAGGACGGTTTTTCTGTATTAGCAGATGCCTGTGGGGATATTAAACCCCAGTGTTTATTATGGCTGAGGCTGTAATGACTGCTCACACTGCTGGAGATGAGGAATTTCCCACATGCTTAAATAACTTCATTTCCCACCTTCTCGTGTTCTTTTCCTTCCCAATCCGCCCAAGCAGCTAAAACTGTTGTTAGAAAATGAAGCCAATGTGAAAGTGTAAAAAACTGCAGTCCCTTGAGTGTCCACTTGAGACAAATGCCCATTTTTACTGCACAAATAAATATGTTTACAGCCTTAGTTTAGGACTGAATAGACTGTTTCTTGATCGTTATTTATACATTTGCATTATTTGGGGCGGCTTGGTTGACTGACAGGCGAGAATGTTGTAGCTGTTTACCAGGAAGCTTAAGACATCACTTCAGCTCCAGCTGTTTGCCTTTTTCTGGACTGTTGACAGCTAGGTTGAGATAGCATTTCCAAAATGGCGACCATCCATCGTTAGGCTTTAAAATGCCACTTCAGGAAACAATGGGTGACGTCACGGAGACTACGTCCATGTTTTATACTATCTATGAATCCCCCAGTCATCTTTCATATGTTTTTTAAAACCTCCACTCTTTCTCTCCTTCTCTATGCCCTGATCTCTGTCTCAGGTATCTGGATGGAAACCACTTCACTCAGGTTCCCGTGGAGCTCTCCAATTACAAACACCTAACACTCATGTAAGTTTCACCCACACCTGCAAAATCACAAACCTGATTTCTGCACAGTCAAAGCAATGTAAACACACTTTCAACATGATCGTGACTTGGCCTGTGTTCCCTGCGCTTTGCTTTTAAAGTCCAAAACTAACTGACTGCTGTTCTAGCAGAGCTCTGTGTTTTATCACTCTTAATGGGACTTTCATTTGGCGCCATTGTAGGCCTTTAAACCGAGCCACAGTGGAATATGTAACACAGCAAATAGTCCTTGCTGTGATTGTGCATTTTGTTTGAGCATGTGTTGACAGCACTGCCTGTGTGTGTATGTGTGTGTTTTATGTATCTGCTATGTTTCCTTTTCAGTGATTTGAGTAACAACCAGATCAGCACGTTGTCCAACCACAGCCTCAGTAACATGTCCGAGCTGCTTACCCTGTGAGTCTGGCTTTACACAAGTCCCTTTGCAATGACTGTGTGTGTGTGTGTGCGTGTGTAAATGTGTGTGCAAGTAAAAGTGTGTGAGTGAGGGTGAGAGAAAGTTTGTGTAGAGTTCACAAAGTCTGTGGGAGAAGATGCGCTTGACAAAAGGAAAACAGGAATAAAATGAGCATTCGTTGCACAAATTTTTGTTGATTTAAAATGTTGTCACAGTGGATAGAATCAGAAATCAGTGAGGGATAGAGCGGGGAATGACATGCACTAAAGGAGCCACAGGTCGGATTCAAACCTGGGTCGCCCGCTTGGAGGACTATAGCCTCCGTACATGGGGCACAAGCACTACCCACTAGGCTACCGGCGCCCCTAGGTGCTCCTTTTTTACACTATGATCTAATGACAGTAATTTAAGCAAAAAGAAATCAAGCATTCTGTTTCAGTTTTTAGATTAAACAGAATGAAAATAATACTGATGCCTCTAAACTAAAGCAAACAAGACCTTCATTGTAAAGATTGACTATTTTTATGAAGTTATTTTTAAAGCCTTGCCGCGAACTAGGTGTCAAACTAAGGGATTTTTCTTCTGCACAAACAGCTTTTGTTTACAATTTCAACGGGGAAAGATTCTGTATGAGAGATAAATTTGACTTTGAGTAGAAAGCAGGATCCATTTATTTTAACCAAAGAAGACTGCAGGACAAAATCAAACCACTTTGTCCACAGGGGGCGCCAAAATGGACACAAACCAAAAGTTACTCACAGGAGTCTCATGGCCTGATCAGTCAAATTGTATTGCGGCCTCTTTTAGCTAAAAAATATTTGGCATTATTTTCTCCCGCTATCAACTTTGTCTCAAGGTCTAATTAAACAATTATAGGGCACTAATGATATCCAGGTCATTTTCCACTCTAACTGCGTGAGGCTGTTAGTGCTGGTGTTTGTGAATTAGGCACTTTTTGCAACAAGGCCAATTTGCATTTTTCCCCCAAATGACATAATGGCTCATTTAAACCGGCACAAACAGTACAGACAAACAGATTGTTTGCTCTGCGGCTCTAGATTAGAGTGCATTTAACTGCATTTTGACGCATCTGCACAAGTTTAGAAGGCGCAAAAAGCTGCGCAATCCTTTTGTGAATCAGGACCTCAGTATGTAGTCTGAGAGCAAGACAATAAGGCCAAACCTTGAGGAAATGCTGAGCTTGCACAAACCTCTGCAGAGATAAAAACTCAACAAAAAAAGGTGAATCTAAAAACAGAAGTCAAAGATGGGCTGGTTTTCAGACGATGTAGTGGTTACTCTTAAGTAGGTTAGATGCTTAAATGAGTTAATCTTTATTTTTTTTGATTTACACATATTCATGTTTTTCTAATTGTGAGAAATTCAGCCTGGATGGATGTGTTCATGTGTGTCTCTTTTTGCTCTGTTGTGCTGTGAAACGCTGCATTCAAAGACATCTCAAACACAGTTTCTGCACTTGTCTCCATGTCTGCATGTTTATTCTCTTTCATATAAAGAATCCTGAGCTACAACCGCCTGCGGTGCATCCCGGTGAGGGCGTTCGATGGACTCAAGTCTCTCCGCTTGCTGTGAGTATCTATCTCGCTGTGACACATTTAAGGCGGTGGTTAACTCAGAGCTGTAGCGCAGACATTTTGAATTCCTCTTTCTTCCTCCTTCTCTCGCCCTTTTCTTAGATCTCTCCATGGTAACGACATATCACTGATACCAGAGGGAGCCTTCAAAGACCTGTCGTCGCTCTCCCACTTGTGAGTAACAGAAAAACACCACCGTTCATCGCTTTGTCTAAAATCAAAGCGTCCACCTTTTTTACCTTATAGACTTGCAAAAACAGAAGGACCTTATCATTTCTAACGTGCCTTTACTCAAAAAGCCAAAAAGAATGTATCAGCTGTATGCATTATTGTCTCTTGAATTCAGATTTGGAGCAGTTTAAGAGAAATCTGCTTCATTGATTTACAGCACAAAACATCAACGCTGTGGGGACTCCAGTGCAGAGACCGAAAACAGAGCAGAAATCAGAGTGTCCTTTAATCAATAGTCAGACAAGCAACACATAACACAGGAGAGCCTGGTCGAGAGAAATAAACTCCTAATTAAGAACTGAATCATTGATTTTATACTCTAGAGAAGTGTTACTGTTTCTCTTTCTCCACTTCCTCGTGATTTCGTTTTGGGTGCTTTTGAAAACACAAAGGTTGCGTCGAGTGCACAAAAGCTATGGGTGGAAGTTTAAGGCTCACGCTATAAGCTCTGGTTACCTGCTGGTTTGGAATGCCATGTGTCTGCCCAGTAAGCCGTCACTGGGATCAGCACCATGGATAGCTCTTCTAACAGGCTGCTGCTGTTTGTAGTTTTTTTCCCACTCCAGATTGCTTCTCTGGTTTTATCTCTACCCATAACACAACTACATGCCAGGGTATGAATCTCTCATTTGAGAGAGCTCTTTAACGATATAACTTAGTGAAATCACAACACAAAAAGCTAAGGCTAGGATTGGTGCAGGGAGCTAAAGAAGGAGTATGTTAATGCTGATGAAGCAATCAGCAGTGACGAGGAGGCTAAAAGGCTGATTTCTGTTCCCTGTTTTTGGGGATGCCCACTGTTCTCACTCTACTCTCTCTCTCTCTCTCTCTCTCTCTCTCTCTCTCTCTGGCAGGGCTCTGGGTGCCAACCCTCTGTACTGTGACTGTCACATGCAGTGGCTGTCAGACTGGGTGAAGAGCGGTTACAAGGAGCCTGGCATCGCCCGCTGTACCGGACCCGGCGACATGACGGACAAACTGCTGCTCACCACGCCGTCCAAGAAGTTCACCTGCACAGGTAAACATACACTAGCCAAAATACATACTGAACTTAAGCACAGGAAAAACATGCACAAAACAGCAGATACATACTGAGTTCATGCACTTTATGAGGTGTCCAAAAACAAGCACGCACACACAGACTTTGCAGGAAAGCAGACCATTCTTTTTTTGTGCTATCACAGCTGCACACACTTGACAAAGACTCCGAGAGGAGACCACAAGTTGCCAGTGAAAACTGTGTCTCCAAAATTGTATCTATTCATAAAGAATGAGAAACAGTTTTGTTGCATTCTGGAGGGATTTAGCAGCCTTGACAGGATTTTTAAAGGCCTATAAATTGGATAATTATTTCAATCCAAAGATCAATCTGGAAACCTAAACAGAATAATAAAATGCTTTTCAATTGACAGCAAAAATGTAAGTATTTCACTTTTATTTCCTAACTCTAAATTCCACAAATGTGCTCGTTAGCTGTGACTCCTGATACTGCAACATGCAACATGCTACTGACTGCTGCTGACCCTTGCTTTAAACCTTATTATATCACCTGAACTATGAATACGTAACTAAAATCTATTTTTAACCTAACCTAACTGACGCACTGTAGAAGTCCCGGGGCCTTGTGGTTTTCTAGTGCCAGGTAAAGTAGCACAACTTATCCCAGTATGTTCTCCTCAGTGCCAATCTTCCCAGCTCCTCCAGACTTTCCTCATCCTCAACCTCTGAGCCCTGACCCGACTGAAGCGCCCCTCTCCCCCCTCAGACCTCGTGTTCTGACCAGCATTGTGTGTCCCCACTGTTAGGACTCTTAGGAATATGTTTCGTCAGTATGAGTCATCGTAGTCCTACAAAGAAATCTTGCATATAACTCATTGGTAGCTCACCATCATAGCAGCAACTACTTTTTACTGTATTAGATCCATGCAAATAAAATTATACTCTTGATGTGTTTTTCCACCTTTCCTTGCTGGTATTACCATCGATATATTCATCAAATTATTTATTTTCCACCACAAATTGACAATATTTCATGCTAACATCAGCAGTCAATTTTATTATGTGAAGAGAAAAATGAAAACATGCATAACACCCTATAAAAAAGCTCCCTTCTTATACTGTATACCCCATAAAGTAGACCCCTGAGAATGCAAGATTTCTGCAGGATCCTGACAATGTGCGACTGTCTGAGTGTACGTCAAACTCTGTGTTCTGGCTGCTCCAAAAGCAGAACAATATAAAGCTAATGATCGCCCTCGTGTGAATATTTGTGTTGTGTGTGTGTGTGGGTGTTTGTGTGTGTGTGTGTGTGTGTGTGTGGGTGTTTGTGTGTGCATCTCAAAGGTCCTGTGGAAATTAGCATTCAAGCAAAGTGTGAGCCCTGCCTGTCCAACCCCTGCAAGAATGACGGCACCTGCTCCAACGACCCGGTGAACTACTACCGCTGCAACTGCCCCTACGGATTTAAGGTACACACACACACACACACACACACACACACACACACACACACACACAAACACACGTCTCTATATCATCAGACATTAAGGAAACACGCTATGTTGAACTGCTGGCTTCTCTGTCAACAATGCAGCAGTCAGTATGTCTTCCTTCTAAGTTTAGATTGCGCTCCAGAATGGTTTCGATTTTGTTTTGACCAGAGAAGGTAGGCGGCAACCCCGTACAGGTACGGTTCACAGCCCTGCAGGAAGCCTCACACACACACACACAAGTTACTGTATATCTCATACCGTTTTGCCCCTCACACAGTTGTTGCAGCGATGGAAGCAGGAAAGCAAACTGTTTCAGATGTTAGTGATTCCACCCGACCGATGAGCAAAAACGCGGTAAAACTAGGATCAATATTGGAGATGCTTTTGAAAAATGGAGAGAGGTTAGAACGCAGAAATGTTTCAAGACCGCTGCAGAGCTGGCTAAACACTGAAGCTTCAGTGTCCACCACATGGCAACCTGTTTGCGCGTCAGCTCGACTGCAGTACCCATTTTAAACACTAGGTGTCAGAGTTAGAAATTGGTGTTTTAAACTATGCATATTCTTTGCTCTTGCAACTACCGAAAATGTGTTCCTCTGCTCTCACGCTGCTCTGGTCCCTGAAATCAACAACGTAACTCACACGCTCCATCGACTGAATTCCCACACGCACTTGTGGTCTCTCTCTCCTCACTTGCTCCACCACCCACACACATACACGCACTGATCTGTTCACAAACAGACTGAAGCTGCTGGGATAATAATCAGGATGGAGCCTCAAACTTCACGTTGGGGTTCTGCTCACTCTGTCGGGATTCCATTACACATTTCACTTTACGTGTGTGCTTGTGTTTGCTTGCAGGGACAAAACTGTGAAGAGCCGATTCATGCCTGTATCAGTAACCCGTGCCATAACGGAGGCACCTGCCATCTGAAGGAAGGAGAAGGGAGCAACTTCTGGTGAGATCTTTTCCACTTTTCCTTACACCTTGGTTAGTTCTGGATTGATTCCTGTATGGATCATGTTAAAGAGGCTTTTCCTATCAGTGGGCTTTACTCAAGGAGTTCTACTTATCTTAAAAAACTCTATAACACTTTACTGTCTCCGCTGATAGATTTCATAATTTTGAAAATAAACCATAATAACAATGTTGAAGATGTTTCATATTGGGGCTTGAGATTTTCATGATAAACAGGAACCTGAATCACAACATAATCATGTTTTAATGCATGCATGAAACTGCTGAAAATGTTCCTGAAATGTTCAGGGTGAGCTGCATGTGAATGCAAACGGCCAAAATGTTCATCCCCAATTTACCCAGAATTGTTCCTGTAAGCGTCCTAGTAACATTCTTGCGTAAAGTTGGTTGAGCTGATGTGTGTACGCAGCAGGAACGCTTAGGAAAATTCACCACGAGTGAGCAGGCAGGAGTGATGACGTTTATGTCAGTCGTGCACGTAGTGAAGCTGCTTCAAACTCTTCTCTGTTTGCAAGTATGTTTTATACCCCTCATCCGTTAATACATAGCATTGATATAAAGGCCGAAAAGTCATTATCGGGTCTAGGCCATCCTTTAAATGTCCTGCCTCCTGAGACTGCTGTCAGCTGCCTTCTCGTGAAGTTCTTCATTTAATATCGGGGGAACTATCATGTGATTTAAAGAACAAGCCGTTTAGCGCCCTCTGCAGACTTATCCTGGGATTACTCCGACAAACGTTTACCTCATGATCTGAAACTTTGCCCACGTTTAGTTTGTACATCCAGCATTGTAACACGATATGTGAGATTTAAATGGGGAGAATAGAAGCCATTAAAAATAAGATAAAAAGTCCATAGAGGCTAATTCAACAGATACAAGGCTAAGACTTATATGAAGGTCTTACGTCTTTGTCTTCTCTAACTGTAACAATGTTCTCTGGGACAATAACAACCCAATTTAAAAACATGTAAACATAAAAGTTCTAAGCACTGAGACTGATGAACACCAGGCATCAGTTACCAGACACTTGGCATCAATTAACAATTCACTGAACCAGTGATTATAGCGTGGGATTGTTGGACCCTCAGGAGATAATACCGCCCATGATACTGCTAATGACAGGTGGGGATGAGTGTGCAGGAGGTAAAGGGCTCAGGGGACCTGCTCTGTCCTCCGCCCTGCTGTGAGAATCACCTTCTCTTCATTATGTTGTTTAGTCTGAACAGGAGGGGAGCTGACGCCTGTCTGCTCGCTCGGAGCCGATTTTAACCTCCCACACAGACAATTAAACCGTCCTCCTCCTGTGTCTCTCCCTCGGTCGCCTTCTTCTCTCTCTCTTTGTCTCTCTCTGTCCCTTCCTCATCTTAGTTTGTGTGCACACCATACTTCCTTACCCAGCATAAAGGGCTTGGAATATTTATGGTGAAGAGTCATCAATGACTGTATAATGAGATATTAATCCACCCGAGTGTGTGCCGCATAAGAGCTCTTTATTAGGCCCATAATAATCTACTCTTTGTGTGTGTGTGTGTGTGTGTGTGTGTCTGTGTGTGTGTGTGTGTGTGTGTACGCAGTAATAAACCTGAGTAGTAGTCACAGAGTTGAGGCACGCTCGCGTTAACAGAATAATGACTCTCTACTGGGGATATGGAGACGGAGCTGACACTGCTGATATCAGCTGCATGCATGGGTGGAGTGTGTGTGTGTGTGTGTGGTTGTGTCTTTATCATCCCCAGGTCCTTAAAGATCTGTGTTGACACTGATATATACGCAGCCCTACATGAGTCTATCCTGTGACACTTAGTGTGTGTGTTCGTGTGTGTGCGTTTGCTCTCAGGTGTGTGTGTCCAGAGGGTTTCGAAGGCGACGCGTGCGAGATCAACATCGATGACTGTGAAGATAACGACTGTGAGAACAACTCCACCTGCGTTGATGGGATCAACAACTACACGTGCATGTGCTCACCAGAATACACAGGTAACACACACAGATATGAGGAACTGCTTTTCCTCGTCACGGAGTCCAGGTCCCAGATGTTTAAAAGTAATCCACTCAGATAAAAGCTGAAGGAGAGGATCACATCTTGAAATCAGGTTATTTAAAAGAAAATAAAGGAATTACAGACAGAGACTCTGCATGTGTCTTGCTTTGGCATCAGCTACATGGCCCACAGTCTCCTGTGTCCCTTATATGTCACTATTAGGGCTGTCCAAATAACGCGTTCATTTCATTAATTAATTACAGAAAACAACAACACGTTAAAAAAACTCAAAAACCGAAGGGAAGCAACTCGATCAGTTTAAAGTAATAACATGAAAAACAGAGTAATATTAACATTTGGAAGATGAATATAACCAAGTGGAAAATCAGTTAGGCCTACCTGTAATGCAATCCTCCTCATTTCATCGATATGTGCGATTAATTGGGATTTATCGATTTAAAGCACTAATTCATTATATTTTTTTATAGATCATTAAGTGAAACTTCAGACAACCCCATTTGAACTCTAAGTGACCCCACGTTGGATCGGGACCCCAAGGGTCTTAACCCGATCTTCTTGAGTGTGTAGAGAAAACATTAGTTAGGAAGTGACGCTTTAGAAATAAAATGTGAGTTCTTGAGTAGGACTGTAATCACTGTGATCAAAGAAATACTTGAAAAGTTAGAATCTGGAAAAAGGAGGAAGAAGCGTTCTGGATGATGTGATCCTCGGTGGAAAAGAGCGGATTACCAAATCTGGATCAAATGTATCCGGGATAAACCTTCTGAACAACCGGGCCAAGATTATAACTTTTCTTTGAAAGGTATCATGGAGTTTACCTGGCAAGGCAACAAAGTTTATTCGAAGGCTACCTTTTTTAATTAGCTCAACTTTGTTTCTGAAAATGTGACCGTCATGGCAGGGTGGAATAAAAGACTACAGTACCCATGAGCCTTGGCTTCTGTTGGCATGAATTATGGTGCATCCCATTTGATCTCAGAAGTCAGAAATTCCAAGTTGCCGGTCTGACGAGTCATCAGGAACGCCTCCCTGAAGTCGCTATTCCGACTTGGAAACTCAGAGACCCTTCAGTAGTTAAAATCCAACATGGCTGCTACGTGCATCAACAGTTACCTTTAAGCTGTGACTGTTGTGTTAATTAGCAGCTTAGTCCTCTGTTTGTGTAATTAAATCAATCAACCTGATAGCATCGTGCAAGTTCTATCTGTTCTATTTTCACGCACAAGCTATCACGTTGTGTGCTGTAATCGTCAGGTATTAGCTAACAAAACAAAGGTACTCCTGCTCGCGTCCGACTTGTTTGTCCGACTTGCAACAGGAACGCAGTCAACTCAGGTGTGACGTCATTCCCAGCTTCGAGGTCTGAGTTCAGAGATAAATGGAACGCACCATTAGACGCATTTATGACTATGTGCCTGATTCTAAGCAGCTTTATCGATGCCCGTGGGCAAAACATTGTACAGAGTCACTGAAAGGGTCTCCAAGTGACGTGTAGAAATATATCACAGCTATTTTGTCATGTAGTTTGTTATCTTCTCGTGTCCGGATTGAAGAAACCAAAGTCATGATTCCAAACCAATAACTCTTTCTGACTAGTCTCTTTGCGACTTGTTTGTCTGCTTTTGCTGTGTGCTAATCATCTCTGTATGCTAACCTTTATTAGCGGTGTTATCTCTTTCTCTGTGTTTCTTTGTGTCGCTGTCCTCTGTCCTGTTTTCCTGTCTCGCTCTGCTTTGTCTGATGTTTTTGTGGTTGCAGCTGCTACCAATGAGGTGGAGAGAGGTCAGTCTGTTCTTCACTCTGTCCTTCCTGTCCCTCTCTCCGTCCTCCCTTCCTTCCTTCCTTCCTTCCTTCCTTCCTTCCTTCTTCCCTCATTGCCTACCTTCCTTCCTTCCTTCCTTCTTTCCCTCCAAACTTGCCTGCCTTGCATTGTTGCTTGCTTTATCCATGCTCCCAAAGTAATCTGATATTTAACTCCACAGATTGAACAAGTTGTTTGCAGTCTGTTGCTATGTAAGCAGTGCATTACTACATGATATTGACCTTGCCCCTTTAAAATTGTACATGTATGTATAGCCTTTATTAAAAATCATATTCAGTGAAGGTCTGTCTCTCTCCTGGTGAGGAGTGGTTGGGCAGTCTCCTAGCGCCCTCTATTGACCGACTAAACCTGGTGTTATATTTAAAAACATAGATAGTTATAGGTATATACTGGGAAAACAGAACACCGCTGTTTATAACGTTTGTTCTTTAAAGATCAATCACGCTTACCAGACTGTTGAGGTGAGCAGAAAAAGCCGCTGAAATCGAGGCACAAGCATGCAAACACATCTCCCATCCTCTCACAGACACGATTTCATTGATCCCTAAGTGATCCATTAATTATTCCTCTGGTGGACCTGTGCTGTCAGGAGTATTGGTTTATTCCCTGATGCCTCATCAGTGATTCGCTGAGAGTTCAAAGTTTCAGGAGCGCCGGTATACACAAAAGAATACGAGCAGGATCTGACATTCCCAGAGATGCAATCATTTATCAGACGGCTGTGTTGATCCTGGCCAAAAGAGAGTCATCCATCATCACAGAGTACACACAGAGATACAACACACACACACACACACACACACACACACACACACACACATTTCTGTTCATGCTGTACAGATACATACAGTAATCTGCTGCACACACACGCACATACACACTAAATGCTCTGTCATGTAAAGATGTGCGAGCAAACACACACAATCACTGCAGGAGAGTTCAAAATTGTAATTATCGTTTCTTTATAGTACAATGTTTTTATCATTTTTGTTAGTACACAATATGTCATAATTTGTGTGTGTGCTTGTGTGTTTTTGTGTGTGTTCCTAGGGGAGCTTTGTGAAGAGAAACTGGATTTCTGCGCCCCAGAGCTGAACCCGTGTCAGCACGACTCAAAGTGCATTTTGACCCCTAAGGGATACAAGTAGGTGGACTACAAACACACACACACACACACACACACACACACACACACACACACACACACACACACACACGCACACACACATACACACATATACGCGTACACACGTGAATTGACTTAAATCTCATTTTGAATACAAATCTTTTTGAAAATCTTGATTAAATCACATCGTGGGCCCAACGTTGTGATTCATATAATACAGTGTGTTGAGTGTATTCCTCCATCCCTTTTCTTTTGTGTCTTTTTCCCTTTGTCAGGATAAATAAAAACGTATTACTATGACTGTCAACACCCTCCGCTGTCTAGATAAAGAATGACATTGAATGACTGTCGCTCAATCTGAGGTTTGAGTTTCAGTATCAAGAATCATTTCTGTCCGTGTCTGTCTGTGTACATTTCAGGTGTGAGTGCACTCCAGGTTATGTGGGTGAGCACTGTGAGCTGGACCAAGACGACTGTGAAGAGAACAAGTGTCAGAACGGAGGTCAGTGCATCGATGCGATCAACGGATACACCTGCGTCTGTCCGGAGGGATACAGGTACGCTTCACAGCCCTGCAGGAAGCCTCACACACACACACACACACACACACACACACACACACACACACACACACACACACACACACATGTTATATCTCAAAACTTTTCTCTGGACCAACAGTGTGAGTCATAGAAATGTGCAGTGTGTGTTGAATGTGAATTCTTGGTCAATTTTTAAATATCTATCCACCTTTTTCATTTCTTATAAGTAAGTTAGGTTGTATTCGTGCTATTTCCTTTGTAGTACTCGAAATCGGTCTTGGTCTCGAGACCACTTTCCGTCTCGGAATCGAAAGCATTTTTACTCGGTCTTGTCTCGGTCTCAGACTGGGTGGACTCCAGATTTTAAATCAAGACCGGTCAAGACCACCACTGAAAGATTAGTTTTCTACGTAATTACTGTGATTAGAAGGAAAAACCCCTTTTTCTGAAAGAACAAAGAACTTCCTTCAGATTTTTATCCCCCGGTAACGTCCGTAACCTTCCCGGTGTTACGGTCTAAGTGAGTGACACGCCCTCTGCAGACAAGATGATGATTTTCAGTGATATTTATGGTCTCGGTCTCTCCCTGCCTTGGTCTTGGTCTTGTCTTGGTCTCGGAGCACTCTGGTCTCTGGTACATGTCCTGGTCTTGGTTAGTGTGGTCCTGACTACAACACTATACTATTTCCCAAATTGTTTCTTTCTCACCATGACACCGTGCCTGAAGTGTTTTTGCAGTGTGTGATGTTGAAAAGAAAAAAATCCTTCACACCACTCTTTCTAATCATCACCAATTTATTAGAAAAAACACAACGTTCAATTGTTTGAGAACACACTTGACAAAGGTCAAGAGGGACCGAAGCGTTGTGATTTTTTTCTAATATAGTGGTGATGCTAAGCAAGATTGGTTTGCAGGATTTTTTCTTTTCAATGTGACAGTTTGATGTCCTACACACTTACTTCATCAGAGAGGTGGATGTGCAAACACCTCCTTAAAAACAATGCAGTGTGTGATGTAGAAGGAGCGCCCCCTTGTGTACATTTTCATTTTGTAGTTTTTGGAAAGTTAACTTTTTTTATGTTTCTCTTCAGGTCTGTGGGTTCAGGGTTTATCTTATTGTCATGGAGGCCACCAAAATTAGTTTTTAAAAGTGTGAACACCTGTTGTTTCACAATTTGATCAGTACACAACAAGCTGTATGCATGCTTTATTTTTCAAGTACATTTATAAAGTGCAAGTTTCTCCTACAATAACTATTTAATGGTTCACTACAGTTAATTCCACAGCAGCATTCATGCTTCATGTATCACTATCATACGTTTAACCTCAAAGACACTATTTTAATTATACCTGTTGGATGAAACTCGTTTGAATGTGTGTGTTGCAGCGGCTTGTTCTGCGAGTTCTCTCCCCCGATGGTCCTTCCACGCACAAGCCCGTGTGACAACCACGAGTGCCTCAACGGTGCACAGTGCGTTGTCGTGGGAACAGACCCCCGCTGCCAGTGTCTCCATGGCTATGAGGGCGAGCGCTGTGAGACGCTCGTCAGCGTCAACTTTGTCAACCGCGAGTCCTACCTGCAACTTCCCTCCAGTCACCTCTCACCGGAGACCAACATCAGCCTACAGGTAACTTACAGAGAGTTTTTCACCACTTACTCCACTCTGACTTTTTCCTGCCAGTCAGTGCCCAAGAAAAAATTAAACTTGAATTATTTATGAGCTCATGTGTGACAGCATTCAAATGATTACATGCTGTAGTGTTAGTGAGGCTTATAGGGAATGAATCAAAAGCTGTAAACTTATGCAGTCAACATTTTCTTCACAACGACAAGTGAAAGTAAAAAAAAAATGTGTTTATTTCAACTTTAAGGCAATTTAAATGAGTGTTTTCCTTTGTTTTCAGATTGCTACAGATGAGGACAGTGGTGTGTTGTTGTATAAAGGTGATAATGATCACATCGCCATGGAGCTGTACAGAGGACGCCTCAGGGTCAGCTACGATACTGGATCCTACCCTCCGTCTGCTATATACAGGTACATGACCACATTAGCGGAAATGTCCGAGACAACGCTCTCAGTGATACCACTTTCACATGATGGATGATTCAAAAGTTGAGACCGGATTTCACCGCCCTCTCTCTCTGTCTCTCTCTCTCTCTGTCAGTGTGGAGACAGTGAATGATGGGAGCTTCCACGCTGTGGAGTTGGTAGCCTCAGACCAGACTTTGTCTCTGTCCATTGACGGTGGGCCGCCCAAATCCATCAACTCCATCAGCAAACAGTCCACACTCAACATAGACTCTCCACTTTATCTGGGAGGTGAGTACCAAGTGCGAGTCTCAGTGACTCAAATACAGATATTATTGTGGCTGTTAGATGACCACAAATAGAGTTGCGTTTCTATGTTTGGTCTTCAGCTCTGTCAGAGGAGTCAAATACACAGAGGTCATGTTTTTATCATGCAACACTTTCTTAATCGTGCATTTCTTCCTCCAGGTATGCCAGAACGTGCCTCGGCCTCGGGGGGTCTCTCGTCCCTGCAGCACGGCTCAGGTGGACGTAATGGCAGCAGCTTCCACGGCTGCCTTCGTAACCTCTACATCAACGGGAAGCTTCAAGATCTGGGGGCCGGTCTGGGGCCAGGGGTTCCGGGCACAGGGACCGCACAGAGCACCACCAGACAGTGGCTGGGCCACGGGGTGGAGCCAGGCTGCCAGCCCTGCCAGAGAGGCGCCTGTGTCCAGGGTGACTGCCACCCGACGGGGCATCGAGGCTTCACCTGCACCTGCCACCCGGGCTGGACAGGGACACTGTGTGACCAGCAAGTCAACAACCCCTGTGACGGCAACAAGTGAGTGTTTTAATTATGTATTTGAGTGATTTTAGGGTGCGTAAGAGCTTAAACCAAAAAGGAATAAAAGCTTTTGTCCATGTTTGTTTGTTTTTTTATGGACAAACTGAGAGATTTTTTGTCCACAGCAGACATCATCTGGGGTGTGCCCCAGGGTTCAGTTCCTGGCCCCCTGCTCTTTTTCCTATACATGCTCCCTCTTGACAATTTGAGCCAATATATAGTGAAGCAGATGACACACAGTTATACTTAACTATAAAACACAATCGCCTAACTCTCTCGACACCCTCTGAAACTGTCTCAAGCCCATAAAAAACGTGATGTCAAAAAACGTTCTCCCGTTAAACGAGAACAAAACAGAACTTTTAGTTTGCGGGCAGACGATTGCCAGAATCCAAATTCTACAGGACCTAGGTGATATGTCATCATATATAGTGCCAGTAGTGAGAAATTCAGGAGTCATTTTAGCCTGCTTTCTAAGCTTTAAAGAGCAGGTGAGGAGAGCTGTGAAGTCTCGCTTTTAACAACTCATGCATTAATCCTTTCTTTGATTTCGTCCAGACATCTTCAAGTTGTCCAAAAAGCAGTCGAATTTGAACTTGCATTAAAAGTGAAGATCATATCACTCCTGTTAAAGTCCTCCTGCACTGGCTCTGTACGTTTTAAAATTGATTTTAAGATATCGATGGTATCATGGTCTGTCCCCTTGCTCCAGTGTTCTCTGTTAGAGCGCCTGTACTGTTGAACAGTCTACTGGAGGAAATTCATCTAGAACAATCAGTTTTATCTTTTAAAATTCTTCTTCAAACACATTTTCATAAACTGGCTTTTATGTAAATCATCTTTTGGTATCTTTAACCTGATCTTATGTAATCATAATTTTAGCAAATGTTTGTTCTGATCCCTGACAGCTGATGAGTTTTTATTTGTACCCGTCTCCCTCACATATAACCCTTAATTTCTATTATGGGTTTCATTTTCTTATTTTGTTGTTTTACGGGAAGAACTTTGTAAGCATTTTTTTTGTAAAGTGTGATACAGTTACAATGTTTTTAAATCCATCCACATCATGTTCCCTGTCTCCCCCTCAGGTGTATCCACGGTACCTGTCTTCCAATCAACTCCTACTCGTACTCCTGCCGCTGCCAGCCCGGTTTCGCTGGCGTCCTCTGTGACGAGCAGGACCAGGACGCAGCTAACCCGTGCAGTCTGCCTCGCTGTAAACACGGAAAATGTCGAGTGTCGGGGCTAGGGAAGGCGTACTGCGAGTGTAACAGCGGATATACAGGAGACGCCTGCGACAGAGGTGAGGGAACTTTTCCCACATGCACGCTTGAAAATCTCTCACATGTCCCTCATAGCGGGAGTCTTTCCCTGTCAGAATGGAGGGGAAGATCTAAGGAGGAAAGACATGACTTTGAAAGTACAACGAAAACTTTGTCTGTTTGCGTTCACACACGTTCGGGGTTTCAGTGCACCCCGAAAAATTCAGGAGGTTTCAAGAGTTTTGTGCAAGTGTGAGGGCACCAATAGATGCACGTTTTGATTGGAAGGTTTGATTGTGATACGATCATCTGTGTTTACAGTACACTGACTTCTTCCATTTCCACTTTGAATAGTATCTCATGCTTTCCAAGCTTTGAATTCAAAGCCATTTTCAATTACTTAAACCTCTTTTAACTTTGCTTTGCTGTCTTCTATGTGTCTGATTAACAGCCTATAATTTGTGTGTGTGTCTAACAGTGTTTGTTGTCTCTGCATTAACACTTCTAACACGCTGCTTTTTCAACTCAGCCTCTCCTGAGCCTCCTCTTAATCCTTCACGGGGGATAAATCAGGTGAGACCGTCTGGTCACAGCTTTTTTTTCTCTTTTTTTTCCATTCACCTCCCAATTAAACCAAAATATGTCTGCCTGAAGCCTTGTTTAGCTTTGTCTTCAACTCATGAAACATGTTGCTGAAGAAGTTTTCTTTTTATTTTAATCTTTCAGGATATGCAGCGCAATGAGATTTTCCAAGAATACGTTATTTCACGGAAGCCCTTAGAGGCAGTCTTCCTTACATTGTATTCCTTACAAGCAAATTGCTTGCTCGATAATCTCCCGTAGATTGCTTCAATCAATCAATCAATCAATCAATCAATCAATCAATCAATCAATCAATCAATCAATCAATCAATCAATCAATCAATCAATCAATCAATCATTATTTCTAAAGCATCAATTCATAACAAGTGTTATCTCGAGACACTTTACAAAAGAGCAGGTAAAAGACCGTAGTCTTTGTTAAGAAAAATGTGATGGGGGAGATGGGATAAGATGCAGGAAGGATTTCTCCTTTGTGTTCCTCACGTTCCTGTTGGAGCAGGTCGTGCATGAATCAGGAGGGCGGTGGTTGCGGGGACGATACAGTCAGATGATGATGGTGGCTAGGCATCAGGGAGGTTGGGTGGTAGTCGTGCCAGACCACCTCAGGCCATACAGGCTGCTATTCGGCTGCAACATAATCCTCCAGTCCAGGGCATATGCATCAGATCAAAGCTTAGTGACTCAAATGGCTCTTTTTTGCTACTTAAAGATTGTAATTCAAAGCGTCTGACAACATTAGAGAAAGGATCCCAAGCAATAAACACTGATTTTCGAAAAGTAAGTTGCTTTTTTCATGCAGAAACAGACTTGACATCGCCACAAGACATTTTAAAAGCCACCAGACTACATTGACAAAGTGCTTATTTTACAGTGGACCACAAAACATATAGAAACAAGGCTCAACTTTACAAATAAAGAATCCTCTTTGAAAAAAACTTGTTTGATGCTACTCGTTGCTTCAAACATGAGCGTGAATTACTGTTAATCCCTCTTTTCCCTCCTCCTGACTGCAGAGGTGGCCTGCCGAGGTGAACGGGTCCGAGATGTCTACCAGAGACAGCAAGGCTACGCGGCGTGCCAAACCCAGGAGAAGGTCTCCCGTCTAGAGTGTCGGGGCAGCTGCCCGGGGGGGAGCAGAAGGACAGGGCACCTGCTGCACCCCCCTCCGCAGCAAACGCAGGAAATACACCTTCCAGTGCACTGATGGCTCTTCTTTCGTCCAGGAAGTGGAGAAGGTGGTCAAGTGCGGCTGTACAAAGTGTTCCTCATAAAAAAAATGTATAAAAATAGAAAAAAAAGAGACAACACCCTCAGCAGATTTGCTCCCCTACAGAAATGTTTTATGTTCCTGCCCGCCTTACTTGACCCTTGTCTCCCTCGTCCAAGGTGTCTGACTCCTTCTGAGAAAATCCTTCACCCTCCACCAAAACCTGTTTTTTAAAAACCCTTTGAAAGGCAAAAAAAAAACAAGAGAAACAACGAAAAAAAGAGTTTCTTTTCTTGTCAGTGCTGGACTGATGATCGATGCTTCCTCGGTGGGGATGTTGAATTGTATTGTAAAGTACAAAAACAGACTTATTTTTTATTATGAAGTGGAGAAAAAGACAAAAAAAAACACAAGAGTTGACTTCTTCCTTACTTTTTGTTGGTCATGATGACTCCAATGGTGTGCCACACTGTCTCTTCCCCCCTGGAGGGACCGACCGGTCCCTGGCGGCGGACCGCCTCCTGTAGACTCCCTGCTTCCTGTCTGTGAGTTGTGTGTTTTAGGAGTAACCTTAACTGGTAGTACCACAGACTCACCACTAGGAGGAGCTGCATTAAGGCACGGGGGAGACGGAGGGCCGTGATAACCCCCTACAACACGAGAAACCACCACTGTTAGACCTCCTGAACCCTCTGAGACTGTGTGCACGATCCCACACACAGCTGTGCTCGAACTTGTGGTATTTTTTTCAGCTACTGAACAACACACACACGCACACACACACACACACATACAGAAACTCTCACCTGTAGAACGTAAACATATTACCTGCCAGGTTACAAACACTACTCTGTTTATCTCCTCCCAGTCATGAATGACAAGTATTTATTGTATCATAAATACCTGTACTTATTCAGTAGATCCCCGATGTATCAATCTGATTCTTTTAATATATATTAATTTATATTTGTCCTTATTTTTGTATTAAAAAGACATAATCTGTCAAGATAGCTGAACTAACAAAATGGTGTCCTTTATTTTGGTTGAAGAGAAGTTGTTTTTTTGATCACTGAAACTATTGTGCTTGCCAGAGACCTTAGTTACATTTTAATCTGCAAATGTGACGTGAAGACATTGTATATTTTTGTCGCGTTTCCTGAGAGTTTGTACTGTGCCATTACCAGAAGGTCTTTATATTAGAGTATAAATGTATAGATAATTTCCCTACATGTATTTCACACACGGATCTTGTGAGTAGCATTGACCCTAGAGGATGCTTAGAACTGTTTTTACCTTTTTAACAAATTGATGCTTAAAGAATACTGTGACTTTTTCTAAATGAAACTACTTTGTTAGCCCCTTGGTCTCCGACGTTAACATGTTGCTGCTAAGTTTTTGTACCGTAGACTTGGATCCTGATCTGTATGTTATATAGAACTTCCTGCTCCTACTGTACAGGGGCACCTTTGTGTAACAGATAAATATGTCCCCCCCCCCCACCTCTACACATGTGCATTGTGCTTTATATTTCCCCCTTCTCCATCCCCCGGACTAATGTCAGTTCCCTGACTGATGTTTGTTTATTAAACACAATATTTACCTCACACTCCTTACTTTTGCTTTTATTTGTCACTAAAGGGTCCAACTTAAATATTCTACCCTGGACATGATAAAGAAAGTGAGCACTTAATTTATAAAGCACAATAATGTGTACAGTAAACGTACAATATCTCTAAAGATACTCCACAGTAAGTTGAGAATACACCAAGAATTGATTTGATTGGATTCTTGTGTCATGCATAAACAACATGCCCAGCCCACAGAGCTTACAACACACCGTCGTCAATACAAACCAGAAGTAGACACTTGATAATAATAATAACACTCACAAAATAAACCATGCTGAAGTTTCTTCCCGGCTTTAGAAACAAAAGTAAGCCAGCTTGTAAAAAATTAAAAGCGAAGAACCATCCCATCCTGTCCAGGGGCGGGTCCAGGCTTTTTGGACTTGGGTGGCCCAGCTGGGGGTGTGCAGGCCGGTGTGCAGGTGGGGCCTGAATTTTGTGTGCACACACGATTAAAGAGCATTTATCTACCCCTCCTGTCTGCACTGATCACACTGACTTCTGAGTAACACAAGATAATGGCAACATATACATCTCCTAAGCTTAATTCTTCAAGGTTTTCCAAAGCCAAAATTGTAAGTATTTTAAAAATCTGCACACTGAAAACTGTGAGCTGCCTGTTGCAACACAACCTGAACGGTGGATTTCAACAGAAGTCCCACCTCTGGCAAGGCAAATTTATTTTATTTATTTATATGAAAAGGGACAGTGTACATTAATCAACATTCAGACAGATGTAAATGTACCAGAATTGATTTGCATTGTTTCATGGACTTGACACGCAGCTGTCCGAAAATATGTGTGATATCTCAGCGTCTTAGAAAAGGTTAGGATGAGGATACGGAGAGTAGTAACTACAAGTAATCTCAACTCTGACACAGATTGTGTTGATTTTACTTTATATATTTCTTGTCGTGATGCCTCGTGTTGTCATGTTGATAATGGATGGAACATAGACTGTCAATAATCAGATACTAGTACAAAAATACAAAACCTCTGTTGATCCAGCAGAGGGAGCTATTGCACGATTAATTTAATACCTGCCCCTGCAGCTGCACCTTTCCTACTATTTGTGATCCTTACGTGGTGTGGTAATATTCATGTGTCTGATCTCTGCTTAAATCACATTAACATGAACACAATGTAAACACAGAAGAACCAGCCATGTAAGCAGTGGATTGGTATTGGCACAGGGCTGCAGTGTCACCTAGCAACAGCACTTTTAAAAGCTTATTAAAAAAAGGATTCTATGAAAGTGTCGAGGAGAGACAAACACACGGAAGAGCACATCAATCATAAAAGTAGGTGTGTCCTTCTCCAGGGTTTGCAATGAAAAGCAAACTTGCCACGCAGAAAAATAAAACACTTCAGGGTTTAGAGGTACAATCTGTAAGCTATCTACTGGATGAAATGATAAAATGACCTTACTGTATCATCAGACATTAAGGAAACATGCTTTGATGAAGTGCTGGCTTCTCTGACAACAATGCAGCAGCCAGTATGTCCTCCTTCTGAGTTTAGATTCTGGTCCTGAATGGTCTGGATTTGTTTGGACCAGAGAAGGTAGGCGGTAACACATTCAACGCCGACAAGCAGCAGGAGTAATTCCACATTAAGTGTCTTGCCCAAGTACGTAGATCCTAACATTTTATCAGATTTCAGACCAAACTCCAAACTCCCATTTCTATCCAAAATCCTGGAAACAGTAATCTACCAAAAAATTAATCAATTTTTAAACAATAATCAAATATTTGACCAGGCTTAAAGACTTGATTGGGATTCACGGGCAAGCTCTAAACATGCGGAAATCATACATTCAAAGTTACCGTTTCCCCCTCGGCCGCCCTCACCTGTGGGGTACCTCAGGGCTCAGTTTTACCGCCTCTGTTGTTTTACCTGTACACGCTGCCACTGGGTGCCCTCATAAGGAAGCACGGTTTATCCTTCCACTGTTTTGCCGATGATATGCAATTATATCTCCCGCTCAAAAGCCTGAACCCACACTCCCTGCAACCCCTACTTGGCTGCTTCAAAGAAATCAAAGACTGGATGGCTCAAACACTGTAAACTGAACGATCAAAAATATGTGGTGGTTCTGTTCGGCCCCCCCTGACTCCACCAACTTAATCTGTAAAAAAGTTAGTCCACTGTCTTGTACTAAACCATGTGCAAAAACTCTTGGTGTGACTTTTGATTCTACCTTCAAATTCGACAAACAAATAAACTCAGTTGTCAAAGTTTCCTGCAACTACGAACCTTAACAAAAGTAAAACCATTTTTATTCTTCCAAGATGCAGAAAACTTTATCCATGCTTTTATTACTTCCCGTCTGGACTACTGCAACTCCCTCTTTATGGGAGTCAGTCAGTCCTCCCTCTCACGGCTGCAGTGTATACAAAACACTGCTGCAAGGCTTTTAACAGGTTCATGCAAACGAGAGCACAACACCCCTGTTCTCGCCTCATTTCACTGGCTCCCTGTAGATTATAGAATCCATTTCAAAATGCTATACTTGTTTTTAAGTCGCTGCATGGTCTAGCCCCCTCTTATTTAACAGAACTTCTAACCCCTTACACCCCAACACGTCCACTTACGTCCTCTGAGCAGTCTCTCCTCGTTGTCACTCAAGCTCAGCAGAAACTCGGGGGCGACCGTGCTGGTAGAGAGACGACTGACTCTACACTGATCCACATCCATCTATCCCTTTTGAATCTGAAGCATTGTGAAAAATATATCTAGTTGGCTTTTTTTCCATTAAAACTGTTGACTTAATAAAACATAATGAACTTAAAAATACACAGTATGTGTCTCTTTTGCATTCAGAACCAGAATTAGTTATTTATTGCCAAGTACACATTTACACATACAAGGAAACTGACTTGGTGTTTTGGTGCAAAACAATTAGCAAAGCTTTTATTCACAAGAGATAGTTAAAGAGTTCAAACATGTTAACCTTAAAGATAAAACAGTGTTCAGGCTGAGAGAGAAGATCAGAAACTTATCTCTGTGAGACACACCCACACAGAGACAAGAACCCAGCTGAATTCCTGTAAATGGAGGAGGGAGGGGCAACACATGAACCAGGCTCAAGAGAGGAGGCGAGACTGAAAGTGTTTTTCATATTTCATAGAGACTCCATTTTGTGTCTCGGTTAATATAAATTTAAAATGACTTTTTTTTTACCATGATCGGAGGTCGATACAGTGAAATATGTATAATATATAATCATATTTGCTGCTCTATATCTGCACACAGACCTTTACAGTTTGTGTAAATGTAACAGGTTGATACTGACAGCTTATGAATTTCCCCAAAACACTAATTTTTCATCATATATGGGCCTATCTTCTTAATTCCCATGATTCTCCTGTCTGTTTATGTCGGGGCGTGGTGACGGAGGCACGTGCATGCGCGGTATGTGCGCGCGTGGTGCGCGCTCTGGTCGGAGGTAAGTTAATGATGATTCACGCTCCGTCTGGGCCTTTTTCAAACCAATCCCTACACCCTCCCCCTCCGTGACGGAGTGCACTCTGTTAGAAGTCACACTCGCAGCTTAATGAAGTCCCCTTCATCAAGGTGTAGGGTAGAAATACAGCGGCAGGCTTTGGGAAAAACTTCACTCTCTCAGGCGGAAACAGGAACTGTGTGTTACCATGGTTTCTCTGCATATTTTTCTTATTCTTCTCCAGTAAATTACATTAGTGTAGACTAATAACAGTATTATATAATATAGTAATATCAGATGGAGCCTACATTCTTCATTGTAATTTATAATGTAATGTTCAGTTAATTTATTGTAATTTCATAGAACAGGTTGTCTTAATGAACGCACAGACTATATACTGTTGTTAAACATCAGAGCAGCTAAACGTTTATTTGTTGTAACTTCAGTTTTTATTGAGATTTGACAAAGACATCAAAAGTAGAAAATGAAGAAATAAATATGAACAGAGAGAAGTTGTCTGCAACATGATTTAATATTCTTTAGTTTCTGCAACAGTGAATATAAAACACTTTACAATAAATAAACAACTGAAGAAGAAAGAAGAGTAAGCTGATATTTGATCCTCATTTGAAGTTGTTAATGTTTGTATGACGATATTAAATGTCTATCTTAGTTGGAGCAGTGTTTGCAGGCACGTTCACGGAACTTACATTTGTATAGGTTGCTTCTTCCATGACGACCGGACACAATAGGCTTTGCACGTGATCCGAAAGTCGGCATCGGTGCAGACTCGCTGGCGGAGGGTTTAATAACCCACTACCACTCCCCGCTAATTGGTTTGGGACGGACTTAATATGGCGGACCCTCCGCGTGGCCGCGCAAACGGAGGGGTAGTGGGTAGGGAGAGGGTGTAGTGGCTGGTTTGAAAAAGACCCTCTGTAAGGGGCCAAAGGAGCCTTGTGGGTTGTTTTCGGGCACGTAGCGCCACCCCGGAACATGAATAGCGCGTTTTAGCGCACACTCTGCTTGTCACACAGCGAGCAGCAGGCAGGGGAACTTGAGCAGAGATTACGGTATGTACACCGCGTTTTTGTTTGTTTGCTCCAAACGTGACACAAAAACCGAGTTTGATGGTTTTTGACATAAGCATGAAGGTCTGTTCGGGAGTTTATGGAGATACCTGTGTCCAGTGAAAAAGTTTGCACCCTCAACAAGCGGAGTGAGGTACGTGCATGTTTTGCGTAATTGTGAAGGTGTTAAATGATTTATGAATGAAAAGAGAGGTTCGTTAGTATGAGGGGTTGTGCAATATTGTTGTAAGTGTATTATGTGATGAGTTGTGTGTCTGAATCAGGCCTGTTGTGATGTGTATGTTATTGTTTAAAGTCAAATGTTGCTCTGTGAAATGTTTGTTTAATGAATGGTAAATGTTTAGATATCTATAATGAATTAATCCACTGTTTGTGAATGTTCATTTTGGCTTTATTTGTCTTATTTTCTAGTTTCACGGTGTTTGAAATGAGATAAATAAAAATCACATCAGTCGAGGGCGCTACACCATAAACTCATGTAAAAGTATATTTGTATTGTTCGGATGTAATCACACGGTGATGTTCTGTTCCAGATCATATTCGACTGATCCTGTATCAGTTTTACTAAGCTTTGAATATTATATATAAAGTTATTCATCTTTTGTCAGGGGGGGATGCTTGACACACACACACACACACACACACACACACACACACACACACACACACACACACACACACACACACACACACACACACACACACACACACACACACACACACACACACACACACACAAGCTCATCGATTCTGTTCATTGATTTGTTGAATACTGGTGGAGAAGGTTTTTTTTTTGTGTCCTATTAATATTTCATGTTTATTGCTTGATGTATAGCAGCTGTGATTGATATATGTGAATATTCAAGGTACAATGTGAATTGATATGCTGTACATGAATGTAAAGGATTTTTCTGTGAAGAAGATGTCAAAAGAAAAGGGTTTTCTGGCTTCATATTATATGTATAATTTATTGAGGTTAGTTCTCTAAATATTGTTGTTGTATTTATTTATTTTAACTTTATTTTGGATAATATAGTTGTTTAACAACTGTGTTTATTTTGACGTACTGTTGATTTCATTACATTATTTTGAATGAATGTGTGATGTATGAATGTAAATAAGAGGAGAGATGCTTTACTCCAGCTGCCAACACACACACACACACACACACACACACACACACACACACACACACACACACACACACACACACACACACACACACACACACACACACACACACACACACACACACACACACACACACACACACACACACACACACACACACACACACACAAACACCTTGTTGAATACAGAACCAGAAACCACGAGCTGTCTCCTGAGTCATTATTGCCAGAACCCAGCAGAACTTCATCACTTCACACGGGTTACATAAACAGCTTCTCTAACTTTAAAGGTAAGACCTTCATACAGCAAAACAAATCAATGCATTAACAAGATGAAAAGCTTGCACATCATTTATAATAATTTATATCTAATTATTATAAATGTATCCTGTTCAACAAACAGCTGCACTTGTAGAACAAGCTGCAGTTTATTCTGTGTCCTGATTAAAGAAGAAGTCGTTCACTTCAACACACTGTGTGAGTTTCCTTTAAGTCAAAGAAAACACTTTGTCAGCTTTAATTCACGAGAGATTATTTAAAAAAATGTTGCCATCATTAGAGTTCAAACATTTTAATCTTAAGAGATAAAACTCAGTGTTCAGGCTGAGAGAGAAGTTTAGACACTTATCTCTGTGAGTGAGACAGTAACACAACAAGCCCAGCTGATTTCCTGTAAATGGAGGAGGGAGGGGGGATCCAGGCTCATACAGGAGGCGGGACATTGAAAGTGAAAGTAACCCGTGGAAACTCCATTTTGAAGTCGACAGAAGTACGGAGAGAAGTGAAGTGTTATGTGAGGTGAGTGCTTATCCAGAGTTTTTATATTTTCACTTCTGTAGTCGCAGTTTTCTCCCTGTGAACTGTACATAGAGAGTTCAAAATTAAGTCGCAATTTAGATTAATATGAGCTCTGACTGCTTCTTTGTCTGTGTCCGAGTGTGTGTGTGCGTGTGTGTGTGTGTGTGTGTGTGTGTGTGTGTGTGTGTGTGTGTGTGTGCACACGCGCGCGCGCGTGTTTGCGCGCGTCTTAACCGCCCTTCAGTCCTGGGTGTGCCGTCATAAACTGGTTTCTTGTGTGTTGATCTCACAAAGAGTTTATGTTGTTTTTCCTCTCAGACTGACTTCAGATCAGAACATGAACGTGTTAAAGGAGGACGAGGACAGAGCTGAGTCTCCTGAGGACAGAGCAGAGTCTCCTGTACCCAGCTGTCTGTCTCTGAAGAGTTATCTGTCCAAAGATGATCCTCTAAACTTCAGTAAAGAACCTGAACCCTCAGACATAAAGTAAGAAAACTTACCAATTCATTTTCACTTCAGATTCAATTTCTACTCTAATCAATCTTCTATCTTAAACTTTCTGATTTAAAGAGAGATCATTTGAAAAAGAAAACATCCTCATTATTCCTGTCAGCCATATTTCCTGTTTGTCACATGTCCAGTGTGTTACGTTCATCAAATCTGCGACATAAAGATAGATGTGAAACAAACAGCACCATCTGCTGGATGAGGGCAAGAAGTACAACTATACCTATAAATAAATATAAATATAGGATTGTTTTTTTTAGCTTCATCATCATGAAGTCATTACTGTTGATGTTTGTATTCCTGTAGCCTCAGGAAAACTTATTCAATGTTCATTCTTTACAGAAAGAAGTACAAATATAAACTTCTAATGAAATATAAATGTGAATAACTTTCACTAGAATATTTATTTCTGGAGCTGTCTGAGAGCAGCCGAGTCAAACGCCACTCTCCACTCATGAAAATCGTTTGAGCTGCAATGCATGATGGTATATATTGCTCGGATTTCTGACCATCGCTCGTATACTACTTTTCAAAATGCATTGTGGGATACATTGAGTGGACTATATAAGGTATGATCATACTCACTCAGAATTCGGATAGCACTACAAAATGGTGTGTCCACTATATAGTGAATAGGGAGTGAGTTCAGACACAGCCCCAGAGACTAAATACAAGGGGCACTCAAACACAGGTGAGACAACGACGACAATCAAAACAGGAGGGAAACACACAGGAAGGAAGAAGCACTAAAGACACGATACACAGGGAAAAACTACAACATAAAACAGGAAACAGAGAAACACAAAGATACCATAGAGAAAATAACAAACCTTTAAGCAGGAATAAGAAGAGAAAATACACAAGGTTAAAAGAAACATGAGGGAAGAACATTACAAAATAAAACAGGAAATGAATTCTTAACACTGAAATTAACAAAATATTCTTTTATAGAAATCCTCTAAACTTCCGTAAAGAACCTAGACCCTCAGACATAAAGTAAGAAAACCTACCAAAGAAACTAACCTGGAAACCTTCTCATTATCCACAGCTGTAGCCCTCTTTGAATTTACAGCTCCTTTTATAGCATTGTCATCAGAGAGTTTATCATAGATTCATGTCATATAAATATAAAACTTGTTGGTTTTTTTGCAGAGTTCAGTGGAGCAGACAGAGAGCAGAGTCTCCTGTACCCAGCGGTCTGTCTCTGAAGAGTGATCTGTCCAAAGATGACCCTCTAAACTTCAGTAAAGAACCTAGACCCTCAGACATAAAGTAAGAAAACCTACCAAAGAAACTAACCTGGAAACCTTCTCATTATCCACAGCTGTAGCCCTCTTTGAATTTACAGCTCCTTCTATAGCATTGTCATCAGAGAGCTATTAAAGATTCATGTCATATAAATATAAAACTTGTTTTTTTGCAGATTTGAGTGGAGCAGACAGAGAGCAGAGTCTCCTGTTTCCAGCGGTCTGTCTCTGAAGAGTGATCTGTCCAAAGATGATCCTCTAAACTTCCGTAAAGAACCTGGACCCTCAGACATAAAGTAAGAAAACCTACCAAAGAAACTAACCTGGAAACCTTCTCATTATCCACAGCTGTAGCCCTCTTTGAATTTACAGCTCCTTTTATAGCATTGTCATCAGAGAGTTTATCATAGATTCATGTCATATAAATATAAAACTTGTTGGTTTTTTTGCAGAGTTCAGTCGAGCAGACAGAGAGCAGAGTCTCCTGTTTCCAGCTGTCTGTCTCTGAAGAGTGATCTGTCCAAAGATGACCCTCTAAACTTCAGTAAAGAACCTAGACCCTCAGACATAAAGTAAGAAAACCTACCAAAGAAACTAACCTGGAAACCTTCTCATTATCCACAGCTGTAGCCCTCTTTGAATTTACAGCTCCTTCTATAGCATTGTCATCAGAGAGCTATTAAAGATTCATGTCATATAAATATAAAACTTGTTTTTTTGCAGATTTGAGTGGAGCAGACAGAGAGCAGAGTCTCCTGTTTCCAGCGGTCTGTCTCTGAAGAGTGATCTGTCCAAAGATGATCCTCTAAACTTCCGTAAAGAACCTAGACCCTCAGACATAAAGTAAGAAAACCTACCAAAGAAACTAACCTGGAAACCTTCTCATTATCCACAGCTGTAGCCCTCTTTGAATTTACAGCTCCTTCTATAGCATTGTCATCAGAGAGTTTATCATAGATTCATGTCATATAAATATAAAACTTGTTTTTTTGCAGATTTGAGTGGAGCAGACAGAGAGCAGAGTCTCCTGTTTCCAGCGGTCTGTCTCTGAAGAGTGATCTGTCCAAAGATGATCCTCTAAACTTCCGTAAAGAACCTAGACCCTCAGACATAAAGTAAGAAAACCTACCAAAGAAACTAACATGGAAACCTTCTCATTATCCACAGCTGTAGCCCTCTTTGAATTTACAGCTCCTTTTATAGCATTGTCATCAGAGAGTTTATCATAGATTCATGTCATATAAATATAAAACTTGTTGGTTTTTTTGCAGAGTTCAGTCGAGCAGACAGAGAGCAGAGTCTCCTGTACCCAGCGGTCTGTCTCTGAAGAGTGATCTGTCCAAAGATGATCCTCTAAACTTCAGTAAAGAACCTGGACCCTCACACAAGTAAGAAAACGTACCAGTTGGTTCACTCTGATTTGATGTCGTTCAGTTGTTACTCTTACCTCTTCCAGAACTTTTAACAAATTGCTTGAGTGATGGTTAGCGTTAGCTTTGTCATCTTATACCTGAGTGGTAGAGCTGGTCTCTGCGTTTTCTTTGTTTGCAGGTTCTTCATTGGAGCTTCTCTTGTTTCCGTCCTTTTTCCCCATTCTTGCCCACCTAAAAAGTTTAAGTAATAATTGTATTTAGACGTTTTATGGGACAATACAAATGTTTTTCGGAGGAGCTGTTACTCCTAGGTGCCATTCAGCGTGAAAACATCACCAGGCAGAACCCCTACTAACTCATTTTCACTTCAGATGTTTCATTGTAGGGTCGGTCAGTCACCTTGTAAAGCTGTAATCTAATCTAAGAGGACTCTTACAAACCTTTGAACCTGCTCGTTATCCTCCGACTTCTCATTAGTACGTTTATTATCAGCAGAAGATGGCGCTCAGCACGGCCTCTGCTTCAATAAGTTTGTTAGTGTCTCTATTTAGCCTTTTCCATCATCATCTTATATGATAAAGTGTGGTCATACGTAAGAAGGTATTTGCGAAACCAGAGAGCCAAATGAAAAGGCTGTCTGACAGGTAAGTGTAGAGAAGATGATAAACTGAGTCTTTATTTCAGCTGATGTACATTTCTTTAAGTTGGACTTTTTTAAGGGCCTTTAAGACCTTCTTGCTCCAATGCCGTCCACAGCAGCACAGAGCTTAGCTTCACATCCTTCCTCTGATTGTCTTTTTCAAACCGGAGAGATGTTGATCGTCAGAGCTACAGATAAAGAAAGTCCTGTTTCTACTCAGCCTCTCATTGCCTTACGAAGATTAGGAGCAGTAAATGGAAGGTCCTGATTGTTCAAATTGTCATGACTGTCATTGCATGCTGGAGTGTGGTTATCTATGAAAATGTGTTTATTCAGGAGGAGGAGCACAGCACACTCTCTCAGAGGGAACAGAAAGAAATCCAAAAGTATCCCATGAAACACAGCTGTGTCATACTGTTACACTGACATCTTTGATTGTATAGTATAATACACAGGGCACCAAGTGGATGACCCCAGTCTGAAAGGGACCCAGGTGCCGTCCTATCAGGACCCAGACTTATTTAAGGAGCGCTTCTGCTTTGATGGCAGACTAAATTTAATGGTGCAGCTTTTCTTCGTTTACAGTAGCGGTTTCAGCTGTATAACATTGAGACCAGGAAGGTCACAGATCAATGCATTGTACGAAAGCATTACATATGACACTACTCAGCCAATCCGATGTTTTACTGGGACTGGGCATTGGGAGTGAACATGGTGAGTGTGAGTTTAAAGAAACTCATGGAGGAGTCAACAGACAAAAACGTCTCAGAAACATAGAAGCAAAGAAAATAAGTGAGTTGAGGAAAAGTAGACATGGTGTGCTATAAAAATTGCATGACAGAGAAGGAAGAGATTTGTATCAAGAATGGACGGACTCCTCTATGTTCACTCTCGCCACAGGCAGATTAAAAAGTAGAGTTTCCCCTACCATTATATCAGGGGGGCAGCCCGCCCTTATTGTAGAGATAGGACAGTAGATAGAGATGAATATCAGGGAAAGAGAGCGGGGAATGGCGTGCAGGAAAGGAGCCACAGGTCAGATTCGAACCCAGGCCGCCTGCTTGGAGGACTACAGCCTCCATACATGGGACGCACTAACCACTGCGCCCCAAGTTAATTTAATTTAATTTTCTATATAGCGCCGTATCACAACTGAAGTCATTTAAGGATACCTTTCCGTTAGAACAGGACAGCTCTCATTAAAAGAAACGCATGAACGACAAGATTCCTTTAAGTGTTTTTGTCGGTGTCCGTCTGACCCCCAAAGTCCAGTTTGTTTGACTCATGTGAGTGCTCCAGTCCGTGGCCTTGTAGGCTGATGGAAGAGGTGGGCTTAGGGATGGTACAATTGTGAGTGCACAAGCAAAGCACGGGAACACAACATGAACATAAAGTATAATTTGGCTGTATCTGACTAAATGACTCAAAATAAGCCACAAAGTCAGTAAAGTAGCCGTCATATCCTCTGTGTTGTTCTCCGATGTTCGGATGTGTACTTGACCGCACGTTTTTTTTGTAAAGTCTGCCTGTCTTGTAAACTAAGCGAGCTTCATGATCACATAAAGCCATGCATGTTTTGTGTTACGACGTTATGCACAAGAGGTAACGGTGCTCAGGCCCGGTTAGTCCTGGAGCAGTGTGAGTGCAGGCCAGCGGGGGAATCGGGAGGGGGGCAGTCGTTGGGGCAACTGGGCCTAGTGTGAGTGTGCCATACTGCTGATCCACCACAATGTAAAAATGTTTCACCACGTCTAACCTCAGGTCAAAGGCCGACTAACCCGAGCTCAGCTGTCTGAAGTGACAGTGAAACATTCAATGACAGGATCAGACTCTTTGATTCTTCATAAGAAAGATCATCTGAGTGTTAAGATTGAGTTTGATAAATCTTTATATTGTCTATCAGTCAACGATCAGTTTAGTTCTAAATACATGTCTTCACAGGGGGACGGAGAGGACTCATGTTAGAGAGGAGCAGCTGTCCTGTCCTGTGTGTCAGGACGTCCTGAAGGATCCCGTCTCTACCAGCTGTGGACACTGGTTCTGCAGACAGTGCATCACCTCATACTGGGACCAGTCTGGTTCACCAGGAGACTCGTCCTGTCCTCAGTGTGGAGAAAGATCCAGAACAGGACCTGGACTGCAGACAGTCAGTCATAGCAGCACTGAACAAAGTAAGACTGTACTCCTTTCTGCTTCTGTGATCTCCTCCTATAACAGCGCTTTTATTGGTAAATGTAAAAAGTATAGAAATTAAAACTCTTTTTACTTCTTTTACAAAAACATGAAAGTAATAAGCAGATTCCATCATTCTCTCTTTCAGTAGATAGAGGTCTTCAGGAGGTTTTAGATGAACATAAGGTCAGTCTGAGGACGAGATGTGAACGTGTGACTGAAGGAAGTGATGAAACAGGAAGTAGAACCCTCCTCAACAGGGTCTACACTGAGCTCTACATCACAGAGGGGCAGAGTGAAGAGGTGAACACCCAACATGAGGTGAGACAGATTGAGACAGACTCTAAAAAGAAGACCCTCCATGAGACTCCAATCAAGTGCCAGGACATCTTTAAAGCCTTACCCGACCAACAGAAACACGAGACAGAAACTCAACCCGACCAACAGAAACAAATCAGAGTGGTTCTGACTAACGGCGTCGCTGGTGTTGGAAAAACCTTCTCAGTGCAGAAGTTCACTCTGGACTGGGCAGAGGACTCGGAGAACCAAGACGTCAGTCTGGTGATCCTGATTTCATTCAGGGAGCTGAACTTGATCAGAGATAGGCGGTACAGTCTTCTTGAGCTGCTCCATGTTTTTCACCCAACATTACAGAAGGTCGCAGCAGAGACGCTCGCTGTCTGTAAAGTTCTGTTCATCTTTGACGGCCTGGATGAAAGCAGACTGTCATTGGACTTCAAAAACAGGGAGGTTGTGTCTGATGTCACACAGAAGTCATCGTTAAACACACTGTTCACAAACCTCATCAAGGGGAATCTGCTCCCCTCAGCTCTCATCTGGATAACTTCTCGACCTGCAGCAGCCAATCAGATCCCTCCTTCATGTGTTGACAGGGTAACGGAAGTACAAGGCTTCACTGATGCCCAGAAGGAGGAGTACTTCAGAAGGAGGTTCAGTGATGAAGATCTGTCCAACAGAATCATCTCACACATCCAGACATCCAGGAGCCTCCACATCATGTGTCTGATCCCTGTCTTCTGCTGGATCACTGCGACAGTTCTGGAGCACATGATGAGCACAGAGCAGAGAGGAGAGCTGCCCAAGACCCTGACTGACATGTACTCACACTTCCTGCTGGTTCAGACAAAAAGGAAGAAGCACAAGTATGATGAGGGACATCAGATGAGTCCACATGAGCTGATGGAGGCCGACAGGGAAGTTCTTCTGAAGCTGGGGAGGCTGGCGTTTGAACATCTGGAGGACGGAAACATCATGTTCTATCAAGAAGACCTGGAGCGGTGTGGTCTGGATGTCACAGAGGCCTCGGTGTACTCAGGAGTTTGTACAGAGATCTTCAAAACAGAGTGTGTGTTCTTCCAGAAAACAGTCTACTGCTTTGTTCATCTGAGCGTTCAGGAGTTTATGGCTGCAGTCTACATGTTCCACTGTTTCACCAACAGGAACACAACAGTACTGGAGGCTTTTCTGGGGAAAACAAATGTAGATTCAACTCTTGATGTTCTCCTAAATGAAGCAATGAAGAAATCCCTGAGAAGTAAGAACGGTCACCTGGACCTGTTTGTTCGCTTCCTTCATGGACTGTCTTTGAGGTCAAACCAAAGACTCTTAGGAGGCCTGCTGGGTCAGACAGACAACAGTCCAGAAATGATCCAGAGAGTCATCAACAACCTGAAGAAGATGAAAAGTTATAATATCTCTCCCGACAGAAGCATCAACATCTTCCACTGTCTGACAGAGATGAACGACCTCTCAGTCCATCAGGAGATCCAAGAGTTCCTGAAGTCAGAGAACAGATCGGAGAAGAAACTCTCTGTGATCCACTGCTCTGCTCTGGCCTACATGCTGCAGATGTCCGAGGAGGTTCTGGATGAGTTGGACCTGAAGAAGTACAACATATCAAATGAGGGACGAGGGAGACTGATTCCAGCTGTGAGGAACTGCAGGAAGGCTCTGTAAGTCCAGATGTGATGAGCATTATAAATCTGTTTCATGACTTATTTTAATAGAAACTAAACAAAATCCTCACTGTTCCTCAAATAGTGTTCCACTGTTAATGTTCAGTTGTAGTGTTTTTAGCTTCAATGAGTTTAAAATGGTTTTCTAATCCAGAGAGAGTCATCTGAATAGATCACAGACTATAGACATTATGTAATCCCATAAATCAGCAGAAAAAGAAAGGACTGTTTGCCTTTGCATCTTCTTCTAAATCTGTTTGTTTTCTCTCAGACTTGACCATTACATTAAGTACAGGGTTCCAGCTGTCATGGAAAACTTTGGAAAGTGATTGAAAAAGTCCTGTAACTTCTCGTTTTTGGTCATAGTTCAGTTTTCCCTGTCTGCTGTGGGCATATCATTTTGTTGAAAAAATATATATAACCAATCAGCTAGCCAAAGGTATGACAGAGGATAAGGGCCACGTTAGAGAAAAGAAAAATCTTTAATTTCGAGATTAGAGTCATACATGTACAACATTAATCTCGTAAAAAAAGTCATACATTTACGATTTAAGATTAATGTTTTTATTTTAGTCTATAGTTACATCAGTAGAGCAGCAGCCGCCTGTTCGAAAAGGACAAACGTGGAGCATCTTGTGAAATTATACTTTAAAGATTTCACTCATAAGGAAATACTTCCGTGTTAAGTCTGTAAAGAACAGTTTGACAAAAAATCCAATTAGTTGAGATGAGGATTTACTTATGCAGACATGAAACTACACATTCTTTTGGTACATCACAGGGTTGGAAATTAGCACCCGTCCCCCGCCAAATACGGGTGATTTTTTGCAGTGACGGTTGAATTTGCTCAACCTATCCGTCACGGTCGCAGGTGAAGAAAGTTACATAACAGAGTGCTTAGTGACAACAAACAGTGTTAAATTAATCCCCGGTCTCCTGCTTGTTCTGCTCTGATTTGAGAATACTCAGGCAGTCGTTCGTAAGGCCCATACGGCTCCGCCTCCTCCACGTGTCAGTGTTTACAATGATAGGCTATCTGCTGAAATGGCTTGTCTCCGTGTCTCTTTAGCCAAGCGCAGCCCGAATTAGCCTCTCAATTTCAGCAGGTCTACCTGCTGAAGGTGAGTTTAAACCGATGCCTCGCTGTATTAAGTCCAAGATGACTAAAAGAAGCGGGCCATGGCGGTGTCAAGTGGTAAAAAGAGCGACTGTCAATACTTTCACTACTTACAGCCTTATCGCTAATCGTAGCTCCGCTAAAACTTCTTCCGCTCGATAATAAATACATTCTATATCCGACAAGGTCTTCACAATAAATGTTCCAGATTTAAATGTTGATGACGGGCTTTTATTCTGAAACAGCGATATCAGAAAATAGGGTATTTTCAGCGATAGAGAAACAAAACTTTGAACCTCACAGATTCAGTTAGAAGCTACAACGTCCTGAGAAGTGACCACAGTGACTAAACGACTTTCTAAATGAAGTCTGTCCAGCAGAAACCTCTATGATTGTGATGACTCTCCTCATATAAACTCATGTACTTTCAAAACAACAAATTGATAATCTTGCCTCTCAGTTGAGCTTAGGTGCAGCTAAATCAGCCTTTAAGGACATAACTGAATGGAAACTCTTACCAGCCTCAAAATACTAAACTACAAAACTTAACTTTTTTTCTGTTCATAAGTGAGAAAAAAGATGTCAGTATTTTCATTAATAGTTGAAGGAAATTACTTTAATAAAATAGTAAATTATTTAAATACTGTAAACCTTGATTTATAATCATACGTCATGACATTTTGCTGCCGGTAAAAAAGTGACAGGTAAAAAAAAAGAGTGACGGGTAGATTTTTGAATCCACCAGTCACAGTGGCAGGTGGGCGAAAAAGTTAATTTCCAAACCTGGTACATCATCATGACATTGTCATAAAATATCAGGACCCTGAAAAGATACTGCAAGAAACGGGGCCTTTTTCCTTAAAAGGAACCACACTGACTTGGAAGAAATTGTCTCTTGTGACAGAGGAAAAGGCTTTAAGGGTTCTCCTTTCATCATTTTTGTACAGGCGGGTGGCTGCTCTTTTGATAAGCTTCAATCTTTCAGAAAAATTATTTACATAGCCTAAATTAATTTGATTTACAAATTTAATCTGGTAAATTCACAAGATTAAACTCTTAAATTTACGGGATTAATCTCGTAAATTTTATTCCTGTAATAACGAAATTTGACTTTTTTATTTAAGGTGGCAGTGTGGCACTAATAATCCCTCGTACAAAGGCACAGTGACTGTCCTTTGAAAATGCTATTTTACTATACTCTTTACAAATTAACAGCCACCGCCTATCATCATTAGAACGTTTATATTCTGTCATAGAAATTTGGTGAAAATGTCACAAAAAAAAAGTGTCCTTAAAGGTCATTGTATATCATGATACCTATCGAATAAATAAATAGATCTTTTTAAAAAAAGAAATGATGTACTCCTTAATAAAACTTTATTTGTTTCAATTCATCTGCAACATTTCGTGAATGATTGAAAGATGAAAAATGTGCAGCTTTAAAACGAGTGATGAGACTTTAAGTTTTGAGTCAATGATAATTTCAACTAATGTGTAAAGTTAAGACAAACAGGACCTGTCAAACTGTTTAATCATCAAATGTGAGACGTAAATATCAAACTCTTCTTTTATAAGTAATATTTTTCTATTATATGTCACAACAGACTTTCTGGCTGTGGACTCTCAGAGACTCACTTTGAAGTCGTGGCCTCAGCTCTGAAGTCCAACCCCTCCCATCTCAGAGAGCTGGACCTCAAGGACCTGGAGGATTCAGGAGTGAAGCAGTTGTCTGCTGGACTGATGAGTCCAAACTGCAGACTGGAGTCTCTGAGGTCAGATCACTGACTGTAATATATAAATGTATACGTATAATATAAACTGTTTGAATTTGAATGTATTAAAGGTAAGCCCCTTGAGATGCATCGTCTCATCTTTAAGGGGGTCCTTACACAAGTATAAAGTATTACACAAACCTCCAAAACAGAATAAATTAAAGTATTACACAAACCTCCAAAACAGAATAAATTAACAGACATATTTACAATTACACAAATACAGACAGTTTTCCCTCAATACGTCTTTATATTACTGCTCATGTATGATGAGTGAATAGTGCAATAGAGACCTGGCTGTGTGTGGTCGATATGAAGTATTGTAGAAGAAGAGTGCCGTGTGGAAATTACCACTCTGTTGTCTGTCAGCTATCAGATGGTAACCAGCTATCCATGGACTTCTATTTATTTATTTTTTATTTTACAGGGACAGTGCATATTAATAAACAATTCTGTAAATATGCCAGAGGTAGCCAAAAGGCTAATTTTCATCTGTTGTCCCTGGCGAGATTTTACAAAAGGATCCCTTAAAAAAAATAAATACAAATAGAAATAGAATATCATGACCTGCTAATTGCTATCTGCCGCTAGCTTCTCCACCTGTACCAGCCACGTTACAAGATGATGGTATTGCTATGTAACTGGTCAAGAGTTAACTCCATCAGCTGGAAGGTGTGGTGAGCATTCAAACAGAGCTAAGAGCCATAAACAGTCTCACACAGGCCAAAGTGTCACACCAACGCAGGATTCCAGCTCCTGAATAGTTAAAAAATAAACACAAAGGAGGCAGGTGGGACCAGTCAGAGAGTTTATCATTTAGAACATTGGTACTCAACCTCGTCGGACTCAAGAGCCACAATCCGAAATGTCCTTTTATTTCCTAAAAGCATTTGAGATTAGTTATCTACTCACAGTCACTCACTGATGCATGCACACTTTCGTAGCTTTGTTTTTTCACAATATTCATTAGCAGTACGCTAAAGACACTCAAATAAGATTTTCTGCGTTTTGAAATGTACGCAGTATTCCGTTATCACACAACGTGTGTGGAGGCTTGTTGATGATGACGTGTATCACAACACTTAGCATAAACCACGAGTGCAGAACAGCATCATCAGCTGCAGAAAAATATTGAAAGAAGGACATGAGAAGCTTCAGGTTTAACAAGAGACATCACATTTAGGGGAGGGACATACCGACAGATTTCTCTCTCGCTTCTCTCACGTTCGTACCTGAAGGCTATGATATACAGATTTACAAAAGGTCAGCAATTATACTTTTTTTGGTTCAGTATCAAGTTTAGATTGAGTTTTGATAACGTTTCTATATCCTGTCAAAGTATTCCAGATTTATTATCTACATGCAGAGATTTCTGATGAAGTGGATAAAAGTTTAAAACTCTCAATGAAGATTCAAAACAATCTGCACATGAAGCCTCTGTTTCCTCTGGTTCTGTTAAGAAGTGACATCATGAAGACTTGTGATTCAATAATGTCTGATTTGATAAATGTACTAACATCACAGAGCTGACTGAGATCAGCAGCCTGTTCTTCATCTGTGCACATGAACAGCTGGATGAATGTTGTGCTGACATTTGGAGGATTTAGATTTAGTGAATACACAATCAGAAATGATACTCTAATCATTTAGAGAAAACTTTATTCATCAGGACAAAGTGATGTTGAGATACTTATCACAACCTGAACAAATGTGAGTGGATTATAAATGATTTTTCTTCATCTTTTATTTTTTATTCAGATTGGAGAGCTGCAGGTTGTCAGAGATCAGCTGTTCTTCTCTGGTCTCAGCTCTGAAGTCCAACCCCTCCCATCTCAGAGAGCTGGACCTGAGTAACAACGAGCTGCAGGATTCAGGAGTGAAGCTGCTGTGTGATTATCTGCAGAGTCCAAACTGCAGACTGGAGACTCTGAGGTCAGATCACTGACTGTGTCAGTATTTGTATAATTTCAATCCACATCCTTGATTGTTGCACATTTCAGCATTTATATATTTTCAGTCTTTGCCTAAATTCAAATCTTGGGAAATTAAATTTTAAAGAGATTTTTATTTTTTTTCAAGTTGCTGAATAATTTAGAGATTTGATCTGAAAATGTTTTTCTTACTTTGTGAAGTAAAGTTTAACAACCTGCATATGAAGCCTCTGTTTCCTCTGGTTCTGTTAAGAAGTGAAATAATGAAGACTTTTGATTCAATAATGTCTGATTTGATAAATGTACTAACATCACAGAGCTGACTGAGATCAGCAGCCTGTTGTTCATCTGTGCACATGAACAGCTGGATGAATGTTGTGCTGACATTTGGAGGATTCAGATTTAGTGAATACACAATCAGAAACGATCATCCAATCATTTAGAGAAAACTTTATTCATCAGGACAAAGTGATGTTGAGATACTCATCACAACCTGAACACATGTGAGTGGATTATAAATTATATATATTTTTTTATTCTTTATTCAGATTGAGGGGCTGCATTTTGTCAGAAATCAGCTGTTCTTCTCTGGCCTCAGCTCTGAAGTCCAACCCCTCCCATCTCAGAGAGCTGGACCTGAGTGAGAACAAGCTGCAGGATTCAGGCGTGAAGCTGCTGTGTGATTATCTGCAGAGTCCAAACTGCAGACTGGAGACTCTGAGGTCAGATCACTGACTGTGTCATTATTTGTATATTTTCAATCCACATCCTCGATTGTTGCACATTTCAGCATTTATATATTTTCAGTCTTTGCCTGAATTTAAATCTTAGGAAAGTTAATTTTAAGGAGATTTTTTTTTTTTTTTTCAAGTTGCTGAATAATTTAGAGATTTGATCTGAAAATGTTTTTCTTACTTTGTGAAGTAAAGTTTATCAACCTGCATATGAAGCCTCTGGTTTCCTCTGGTTCTGTTAAGAAGTAAATTCATGAAGACTTGTGATTCAATAATGTCTGATTTGATAAATGTACTAACATCACAGAGCTGACTGAGATCAGCAGCATGTTCTTCATCTGTGCACATGAACAGCTGGATGAATGTTGTGCTGACATTTGTAGGATTTAGATTTAGTGAATACACAATCCGAAATGATCCTCTAATCATTTAGAGAAAACTTGATTCTTCAGGACAAAGTGATGTTGAGATACTTATCACAACCTGAACACATGTGAGTGGATTATAAATTATTTTTCTTCATCTTTATTCTTTATTCAGATTGAGGGGCTGCAGGTTGTCAGAGATCAGCTGTTCTTCTCCGGCCTCAGCTCTGAAGTCCAACCCCTCCCATCTCAGAGAGCTGGACCTGAGTCAGAACAAGCTGCAGGATTCAGGAGTGAAGCTGCTGTGTGAATATCTGCAGAGTCCAAACTGCAGACTGGAGACTCTGAGGTCAGATCACTGACTGTGTCATTCATTTGTATAATATCAATCCACATCCTCGATTGTTGCACAATTTAGCATTTATATATTTTCAGTATTTGCCTGAATTTAAATCTTAGGAAATTTAATTTTAAGGAGATTTTTATATTTTTTTTCAAGTTGTTGAATAATTTAGAGATTTGATCTGAAAATGTTTTTCTTACTTTGTGAAGTAAAGTTTAACAACATGCACATGAAACCTCTGGTTTCCTCTGGTTCTGTTAAGAAGTGAAATCATGAAGACTTGTGATTCAATAATGTCTGATTTGATAAATGTACTAACATCACAGAGCTGACTGAGATCAGCAGCCTGTTCTTCATCTGTGCACATGAACAGCTGGATGAATGTTGTGCTGACATTTGGAGGATTTAGATTTAGTGAATACACAATCAGAAACGATCATCCAATAATTTAGAGAAAACTTTATTCATCAGGACAAAGTGATGTCGAGATACTCATCACAACCTGAACACATGTGAGTGGATTATAAATTATATATATATTTTTAATCTTTTTTTCAGATTGAGGGGCTGCACTTTGTCAGAGATCAGCTGTTCTTCTCTGGCCTCAGCTCTGAAGTCCAACCCCTCCCATCTCAGAGAGCTGGACCTGGGCTACAACAAGCTGCAGGATTCAGGAGTGAAGCTGCTGTGTGATTATCTGCAGAGTCCAAACTGCAGACTGCAGACTCTGAGGTCAGATCACTGACTGTGTCAGTATATGTATATTTTCAATCCACATCCTCGATTGTTGCACATTTCAGCATTTATATATTTTCAGTATTTGCCTGAATTTAAATCTTAGGAAATTTAATTTTAAGGAGATTTTTTTTTTTTTTCAAATTGTTGAATAATTTAGAGATTTGATCTGAAAATGTTTTTCTTACTTTGTGAAGTAAAGTTTAACAACCTGCACATGAAGCCTCTGGTTTCCTCTGGTTCTGTTAAGAAGTGAAATCATGAAGACTTTTGATTCAATAATGTCTGATTTGATAAATGTACTAACATCACAGAGCTGACTGAGATCAGCAGCATGTTCTTCATCTGTGCACATGAACAGCTGGATGAATGTTGTGCTGACATTTGGAGGATTTAGATTTAGTGAATACACAATCAGAAACGATCATCCAATAATTTAGAGAAAACTTTATTCATCAGGACAAAGTGATGTCGAGATACTCATCACAACCTGAACACATGTGAGTGGATTATAAATTATATATATATTTTTAATCTTTTTTTCAGATTGAGCGGCTGCACTTTGTCAGCGATCAGCTGTTCTTCTCCGGCCTCAGCTCTTAAGTCCAACCCCTCCCATCTCAGAGAGCTGGACCTGAGTAACAACGAGCTGCAGGATTCAGGCGTGAAGCTGCTGTGTGATTATCTGCAGAGTCCAAACTGCAGACTGGAGACTCTGAGGTCAGATCACTGACTGTGTCATTCATTTGTATAATATCAATCCACATCCTTGATTGTTGCACATTTTAGCATTTATATATTTTCAGTATTTGCCGGAATTCAAATCTTGGGAAATTTAATTTTAAGGAGATTTTTACATTTTTTTTCAAGTTGCTGAATAATTTAGAGATTTGATCTGAAAATGTTTTTATTACTGTGAAGTAAAGTTTAACAACCTGCACATGAAGCCTCTGGTTTCCTCTGGTTCTGTTAAGAACTGAAATCATGAAGACTTGTGATTCAATAATGTGTGATTTGATAAATGTACTAACATCACAGAGCTGACTGAGATCAGCAGCCTGTTCTTCATCTGTGCACATGAACAGCTGGATGAATGTTGTGCTGACATTTGGAGGATTTAGATTTAGTGAATACACAATCAGAAATGATCCTCTAATCATTTAGAGAAAACTTAATTAATCAGGACAAAGTGATGTTGAGATACTTATCACAACCTGAACACGTGAGTGGAATATAAATTATTTTTCTTCATCTTTTATTCTTTATTCAGATTGAGGGGCTGCACTTTGTCAGCGATCAGCTGTTCTTCTCTGGCCTCAGCTCTGAAGTCCAACCCCTCCCATCTCAGAGAGCTGGACCTGAGTGAGAACAACAAGCTGCAGGATTCAGGCGTGAAGCTGCTGTGTGATTATCTGCAGAGTCCAAACTGCAGACTGGAGACTCTGAGGTCAGATCACTGACTGTGTCATTATTTGTATATTTTCAATCCACATCCTCGATTGTTGCACATTTCAGCATTTATATATTTTCAGTATTTGCCTGAATTTAAATATTGGGAAATTTAATTTTAAGGAGATTTTTTTTTTTTTTTTTCAAGTTGCTGAATAATTTAGAGATTTGATTTAAAAACGTTTTTATTACTATGTGAAGTAAAGTTTAACAACCTGCATATGAAGCCTCTGGTTTCCTCTGGTTCTGTTAAGAAGTGAAATCATGAAGACTTGTGATTCAATAATGTCTGATTTGATAAATGTACTAACATCACAGAGCTGACTGAGATCAGCAGCATGTTCTTCATCTGTGCACATGAACAGCTGGATGAATGTTGTGCTGATATTTGGAGAATTTAGATTTAGTGAATACACAATCAGAAATGATCCTCTAATCATTTAGAGAAAACTTTATTTAACAGGACAAAGGGATGTCGAGATACTCATCACAACCTGAACACATGTGAGTGGATTATAATTTTATATTTATTTTTCTTCATCTTTTATTCTTTATTCAGATTGAGGTCATGCAGGTTGTCAGAGATCAGCTGTTCTTCTCTGGCCTCAGCTCTGAAGTCCAACCCCTCCCATCTCAGAGAGCTGGACATGGGCTGGAACAAGCTGCAGGATTCAGGAGTGAAGCTGCTGCGTGATCTTGAAAAGAGTCCAAACTATCGACTGGAGACTCTGAGGTCAGTCTCTCAGTGTTCTTTGGTACCCTCCACATATGAGGTCAAAATAGATATAGATTCTTGTTGTTTTCTGTCAGAGAAATCTTTTTCTGCAGCATATACTACAAAGTCATAATAATAATTTACAAACTAAATTAATAATATAAAGAAGTTTAAGACAAACAGGCTCCCAAAGACTAAACTTACACAGCAGCAGGAACATATGCAGGAAGGACAACTGGCAGAAAAAATAGAAACATCTATGAGTATTAATGTCCAAACAACGGCTTATTGTATATTTTGTTCCATTGTTATTTCACCTTAGAACTGACTATAATTCTTGTTTTTCTCTAAATGTGTTGCTCTGACTCTTTCATGTGGCGAGTATAACAGTTTGAGAAGTTATATTTCAGCTGCAGCTCTGACGATAACAGAGCCGCATGGAGGCACTAAACATTAATATGAAAATATAATTCAAAGCCAAAAGAAGGCTGTTCGTAAATTTACATCTTAAAAACACAACTAAAAGACTCCGGTGCTTTTTCAGTCTCTGTTGAAGGATGAAGGATATCAGTAACAAATAATAATTAACATGAAGGACTATATGTAAAATCATTCGGGACACGTTTGTCGCTCTCTCTCTCGCTCTCTCTCTCCCCATCAGCTCACAGAGCTCCCCCTTCAAGAGAACTGATTGGTCAGTGGGTGGAAAATTTCACAGGCTGAGCAGGTTAGGTGTGCAGCGCAAGTTACGGTGGCAATATACCCAGTTAGGGTTACTGAAAATCTAGGGTTAACCCTTAAGTAACCTCGCTAACCCCAAACCCTGCTTTGTAGTGCAGGCCCCAGTTCACTCAAAGTTGTCGTGACGACACTAAAATGTAAACTTTACAGTAGCTACATGTTCGTCAATCCCTTCTGTCACCATTACTCCCTTTGAAAATTAAATCTCTGTACAAAACATGATTTATGAAACATAGTTCAAAGTAGCGCCCTCTACAGGCCTGGAGCTCCTCTGTTTACATGTTTGTACTGGTTTGTGGGTTTTTGACTTTTCATCCTCTTATGTTTTTAATGCACATTTACAGTCAAACAGGTTCTTTATTTGATTAAACATGTCCAATAGTTGTATTTATTTCACTCACAGCACCTTTACTCCCCTTTGATAAAACACTAGCCTTTATTTTGGTAACCTGTGGGGTATTTTGTGATATTATTGGATAGCTGGATGGAGAGATAGATGGATGGAGGGATGAATGGAGAAAAAGTAGGAGGGATAGATAGATAGATAGATAGATAGATAGATAGATAGATAGATAGATAGATAGATAGATAGATAGATAGATACTTTATTCATCCCCTGGGAGAAATTCAGGAGTATCCCATAGATCACATAAGTTAAAACATTGAACAAACAGTGAAGAAGACGATGTTAATTTTCAACCAAAGCCTGGAGGTTCTTTTCTTCTCTGAGGAGAAATTCACCAGAGAACTTGATTTTTTAGAAATACAGTAAAGTACAAATCAACATGAAGTGTTCAATCATCGTCCCCTTTTACACAGCCTGTTCAAGATGGGACTGTTCCACCTGGCTGTCTGTGTGAAAGTCATGGAAGCCATGGTGTCTGAGTGTGTGATCTCACATTGAGTTATGGGAGCTTCACGTCCGCACACACTCAGACACCAATGTTAAACCATTCAGTGTTAAAGTACAAAGGTGAAGTGAGGGCGGAGCTTTGTAACAGCGATGTGTGGGAATCTGATGACAGGAGTCAGTGTTTAAAATGATTTATGATTTCTGTGATCTGACTTCTTCTCTCACTAGATGCTGATGATCTCTGACAGAATGTGAGCGATCAGGATGCTGGTGGTGCAGAGAGGAGCAGCTGTGTCCTGATGATCCAGAGGATGAACCTCCACCATCTTGTACATAGAGAAGCTCTGCAATCAATCATTATTTGTATAGCGCCAATTCATAACAACTGTAATCTTGAGACGCTTCACAAAAGAGCAAAGGGGATAATATGCTAGCGGGATTTTTCCTATGTATTTCTTCGCGTTCTGGTTGTCCACACTTCCTTGCAGCTGAGATGGGGTCGGAGCAGGCCGCGCATGAAGGGACGACACAGTCCAATGGTAGTGGCTGGGCGTCAGGCGTAGTAGTGCCAGATCAACTCGCTGAAGGTTGGGGGAGCTCCGTCGACTCGAGAGCCTGCTTTTGCAGCCTAACGGGCTTCTGGCACGGAAGGCTGCAAGCTGAGGAGAGCTTCATCCATCAGGGATTGACATAGGAGAAGAATAATTATCAACACATTGCGCGAGAATTTGTGTTTGACACTGATCTTAAAAAAACTGTGTTTATATGTTTCTCTTCTGGTAGACATCCTGAGTCAACTGCATTAGAAGTTAAGATCAATGGTCGGTCAATCAGTCAGGTTTCTGAGTCACATATCTAGGTCTACTTCTGGATTCTTGTCTGAGCTTTAAATTATAGTGTGAGGAATAATCTCTGTTACATGATTACCACGATTATTCTTATTCTTATTATTATTTTATAGTTTAAAATCACATGAATAGTAAATGATAAATGGACTTGAGCTTGTATAGTGCTTTTCTAGTCTTCTGACTGCTTGTCACGCCTACACATTCACATGCTGATGGTTTGTATGTAAAGAGACCATCAGTATGAACTATTCCATTCATACGCCGCCGACGAAGCAGCAGGAGCAATATCTTATTGGTTTCATTACATTAAAAACTCGCTGACTTGAAGCATAAATGATCATTTAAAGTGATAATAAAACATAATGCACTTCAACAGTGTGTGTGTCTCTTTTGTATTCAATCAATTCTTTATTGCCAAGTACATGTACACATACAATTGAATTTGACTTGGTGTTTAAATACAAACCAATTAGCAAAGGAAATAAAGCAACAATAGCAATAATTTAAATCAAGTTTAAAAATAAGACGCAATTACAAATATATATGATAGGCAAGGCAAGTTTATTTGTATAGCGCTTTTCATACACAAGGCAGACTCAAAGTGCTTCACATCATAACATGTCATACAATAAAGTGAAATAAAATGCAAGAATTAAAAGACAATAAAAAAAACAGAGAAAACAAACAAATTAACAATAGAAATTTTGGAGGACATTCCTTGGCATTTTTATTACTTTCAGACCCCATACTTGTGTTTGAAAGACTCAAACTTGTGTTTGATAGGTCATAAAAACACAAAATGTACAAAAGGTGCAATGAATTTGTTGTGCAGTTGAGAGTGAAGAAAATCTTACATCAGATAAATCTACTCTGAGTGCAGGTAAACAGAAAATATTAAGTCCAGTGAGCGTTAATGTAACGTATAAAATCAGTTTCAGCCGTCACAATACTGTAATGCTAACTGACTGTTGGGTGAAAGTCTGTGTTATGTGGGGGGGGGCATTATTCATCAGGCTGGCAGCAGAGGGGAAGAAACTGTTCCCTTGGCGTGAGGTTTTGGTCCTGATGGACAAATCAAAACAGTCCATGTCCAGGTTGAGAAGGGTCAGCCACAATCTAAACTGCACGCCTCAGCCTTTGCTGTGGTTGCAGCGTACCAGTCTGTGATGGAGGAGGAAAGGATGGACTCGATGATGGCAGTGTAGAAGTGCACCATCATGGTCTTTGGCAGGTTGAACTTCTTCAGCTGCCGTAGGAAGTACATCCTCTGCTGTCCTTTCTTGATGATGGAGGTGATGTTCAGTTCCCACTTGAGGTCCTGGGTGATGATGGTCTCCATGAAGCGGAAAGACTCCACAGTGGACACAGTGGAGTCACGGATGGTGAAGGGGGTGGGGGTGACTGCGTTTTTCCTGAAGTCCACAACCATCTCCACTTTCTTCAGAGCATTAAGGAACCAGTGAATCAGGGACAGGGTCGTTGGCAGCCAAGGCTTGTTGATGTGCATGGGGAGTGAAGGCTGTGGTCCAATTCAACAGAAGAGCTGGGGTGCTGAATGCTGGTTCTGAGTCATCTGGTGTCAGAAAACACAGTGCACTGCATTTTGTTGTAGTATGGGCCCACAGACTTGTCAGGGAGCCCATGCTGACTCCTTTCCACTGCCTGCAGATGCCACAATAGGCGTTTTGATCATCAGATCAGGTTCACAGAGCAATGGATGAAAGCGTCCCGGAGGAACAAAGCAGCAAGTTCAAGGTGCTGACTTGTCCTTCAAATTCCCCAGATCTCAATCCAAACAACATCTGTGGGATGTGCTGGACAACCGAGTCCAATCCATGGAGACCCCACCTCACAACAACCTACAGGACTTAAAGGGTATGCTGCTATGACATCTTTATGCTAGATACTACAGCACACCTTCACAGGTCTAGTGGAGACCACACAATCATCATCGATCATTAGGAATGACTATTCTGCAACAGCCATCTTTAAATAGATAATAAAATAGATTTTAAAACAACAAAAAATATGTAACTAATGCAGCGTTCTTATTTCTAAGTGTTGACAATTGGAGCAAAATTGAAGCGATTAAGTTCCAAGTGCCATGACGTTGCTTCTTATGCTGTACTCTAGCACCATCTGCTGGAATAGAGGCTTAAGTACAAATGTCTGTATTCTGGGGCAGCTGATGCTCAGTGGAAGTGTTGGTCATCTCTCAATCAGAAGGTTGGTGATGTGATCCCAGCCCCTCAGCCCCTGAAGCTACTTATCAAAGTGTTCTTGAGGAAAAAACTTTGAACCCTAAATTGCTCCAAAGCAGCGCTGACATAAAAACGTTTGATAAACTTTGCTGTTAAAGAGTTCAGGAAGAATTCTTATTTTCATTTTAGAGAGTAAAAATAAACACTTTTGTTTAGGATCCTTGGTTATCAGCTGTTGAGTTGTATGCCAAATATAATAGCCTGCAACATATTGAATTAAAGACTTTGAATAGTTTGCTTTTGAAATGTGTGTAACGTCTGGGTCGTGTCGCATTGAGCCGACATTTCCTGCAGGCTGAATCAGCACATTCTTGTTCACTGTATCTGTCGCTGATCATTCTGCAGCTCTTTGCAATGTGTTTGGATCTGTTGCTCACTCATTCCTACGCAGCTGCTCATGTATATATACAAGAAGTATCATTAACTACATCCTAAATTGGCACTAAAGTTCCCAATTTCCAGCTATGTTACTCTCTTACTTCATAAAGCCTATCACATGTGGCCTTTTTTCAAAAAATGAAGTGTGACACTATACAGAAGTGGGTGTCTTGTGACAACCACACCAGAACAATTTGGAAAAAAGTTCCATTCACCAAAACCAACAGAAAGAAAACTAAATCCTTTAACACTCATGTGGAAAAAAAACATTATACATTTCTTCACCACCACCAGATGTGTCATGCCCATTAACACTGGTCCGCCATATCTGGGGGATAACAGCAGAGAGTCCCAGGCTATAAAAAGCTCTGGTCTCCCATTGTTCATTCTCTCTCATGTGCTTGATCTTCCAGCATTAGAGGACACATCTGTCTCACCTTTCCTACTCCCATGGCACGTTTTGAAGAGTTTTGGCGCGCAGTCAGCAACTATCTGGTTGAGCTAAGAGAGTTTCTTTCCTTATATTTTCTTCAACGTCATTGAGCGCAACTGGACAGGAGTGCTGCAGACAGCCCCCTGAAGAGGTATCTGAAGAAGACTACACAAGGAAATCTCCTCCTGCAATCAGAAAGACAATAGAGCATTGCTCTTGTCGAAGGTCTGACTCCCGCTGCCTTTCCCCTGCCATTCCTCTCTTCATCTGCCACGGAAAACCTCCCCGAATCTGTTGATCAACATTTAACAGACTGAACAGCGGACTTAACTTTGCACCGATCACCAGGAGAGTGATCCCAAGTAAGAGGCTTTTGTCAGGGCAGAAAAGGAAGTGTTTCTCTCTTATGACCACTGATAATTGTGCCTTATTGTTGACGGACCATCACATTCTGTTCATTCTCTGTTGTAAGCTGCTGCATGTGTTTTATTGTTGCTGAACCGCCGTGTTCGCCTATCTGTGCCAGCTTACCTTCAGTTAACTGCTTTCACCCTCAGAAAGACCGGTGTACCTACCGTTGAATCAAAGTCCAGCCACTGGCTTTCTGGTGTTCAAGTTAAAGTCACTGAACTTATACCAGAGAAGTTTGATCTGAAACACACGATGACTGCTCTCTGTGTGTCTCTGTCTGATCTATTTTTAGAGGTTATAGACGGACGCTCTGAGAGGTGGTCTGAAGGCTTCCTGAAGCCTCGCACTAATAATTCAGGTGCTTCACGCAGCAGCAGGAATGAGAACAGGCAGCCAGCTGTGCTTTTCCACAGTTGGACTAACCGAATGTGCCATCTGCTGGAGATACTCACGTCTCCTTAATAGTCTTTTGATTAATAATCCTAGTTTTCACGTTTTCCATCCCTCCGAAGTGTCTTTCACTTTAAACATTAATTTATGTATTCAATCTGAAGATAAAGGAGAAGAACTGAATCAGAAGGTTATCTTTCATTGTTTTATGTTTCCCCGTTTTCAAAAGAGTTCGGATTTTCTAACTTTGTGGAGTGCAGACCCTGAGCTCTGCAGAAACCCTCTCAAAGGCCATTTTCCTCTTACAGTAGATCTTGCTCAGAATATGAAGCTCAAATATGGTTGTAATATTGTACTTCTGTGTTCCAGGTTTTACATTCGTAGAAATGACAAGAATCTGACAGTCATTATGCCAACGCTTTCCATTCTAAGCTAATTCAATGTTAAACATAAAATAAATAAATAATCTGTGGCACACTGAAAATAGCTCGACTGTATTTTGTTGTAAGCGAACAATGCATTTCACCTGTAGCTTCCTCAGGTTCGTCCAGCACCAATGTAATCACCCCTTAACTTCTGCTAGATAACAACTCATGTTAGCATTCAACCACTTCCTAGCTAACATACCATAAGCTAGGTTTCTACATCTTACCGTCCCACTGTTGAATGACAAACTGTAGCATCCAGCCACTTCCAAGCCATAATTACCATTAGCTAGGTTTCTACATCAGATGTAATCAATTGTGTATCAACTTAAATACAAGGCCAGAATCATTTTGGGGAGGAGCATTGTCCGTACAACATGAGAAGAAACTGGACGAGTTGTTAAACTAGGCAGTAAGATAACTGGGAAGCAGATGTGCTGCATTTCTAACCTGACAGACCTGTACATCCTGAATTTAGCTGATAAGATTACAGCGGACCCACTACACCCCCTTTGGTCTGGTTTCAGATTGAAGGAGAAACATCACAAGGGTGTAAATACCGCGGCTTGAATTAGTTTTATATTTGAGATATTATTGCAAAGATAATACCATACCATGCTATTATATTTGGCATACCATAGCTTTGCTACTATTATGTGACCATATTTGTTTTTTGTTCTGCAGAAACATTGACCTCATTGACTTAAATCCACACAAAAAATCCATTCAGTAACCACTTTTCCTTAATGTGTTCTGCAACATCAGACACATATTAAGGACTGGATAATTTAAGTAAGAGTCTAGTGCTGATAGTCATGATTGTAAACTAGGACTCAATCTGACTATCTGTGTAATGTAATGCATAGAGCAGCCCTTCAGGAGTGGACCGGGATTAGAGCAGGAAACAGTGTGCGACCTGATCTGATCTACCCTACGAGACTGAAGGGGATTATAAAGACTTTTGGACGGAAAGACTTCCCAAACTGGATCAGAGATAAAAAATAAAAAAAACAGTACATGTGAGGTCAAAGCAAATCCATCATTCAATATCTTTCACAGCCAATGCACATTTTCATATTTAGTGTTTTAACTGGTTATGAAACTGACTGAAATTAATACTGATGTGACTTTATGACCTACAAATGCAAACAAGATGTTAGATCATTTCTTTATAGGTTTTTTTTCCACCGCCACTAGGTCGCTGTCATACAAGGTGAGTAACAGCACAGAAACCAGACGAGCCTTTCTTGATATTCTCCGAGGAAAAGGTTCAATGTGAGTGATACACATGTCAGTGTAAAGACAGAAGGAGAACCTTTGTTGGAGAAAACTCTCTGACCTCCTACACAGGTATACTGCATTTTGAGAATATTAGAGTTAAAGTTACCTTTTGCTATGTTTGCATTTCACAATACTCTACACACACATTAACTCCACTCATGCACATCACACACCACTCACTTTACTGACTTCCACACCTCATATTGTCCATCAATTTTCTTCCGCTTATCCGAGGTCGGGTTGCGAGGTCGGTGGCAGCAGGCGCAGTACTGTAAGTCAAACCAGACTTCTCTCTCCCCATCAACATTTTCCAGCTCCTCCTGGGGGATTCCGAGGCGTTCCCAGGCTAGTCAGGATATATGATCCCTACAGCGAACTCCGGTTCTGCCCCTGGGTCTCCTCCCAGTTTGGCGTGCCCAGAAAACCTCCAAAGGGGGGCGTCCAGGAGGCATCCTAATCAGATGCCCAAACCACCTCAACTGGCTACTTTCGATGCGAAGGATCAGCGGCTCTACTCCGAGCTCCTCCTGAATGTCCGAGCTCCTATCTCTAAGGCTGAGCCCAGACACCCTCCAGAGGAAGGTCTTTTCGGCCCCTTGTATCCGCGATATTATTCTTTCGGTCACTCCCCATAGCTCATAACCATGGGTGAGGGTTGGAACAAAGATCGACCGGTAAATCAAGAGCTTTGCCTTCAGGCTCAGCTCCTTCTTCGCCACAACGGCCCTGCACAACGCCTGCATTACTGTTGACGCTGAGCCAATCCGTCCGTCAATCTCACGGTCCATCCTACCCTCACTCGTGAACAAGACCACGAGACACTTAAACCCCTTCACTTGGGGCAAGGACTCACTCCCCACCAGGAGAGAGGAAAGAGAAGGCTAACAAAACCACACTCTGAAAGCAGAGGTGAGATTCGGAGGCCAACCAAACTGGAAACCCTTCTCCCCCCAGCTGCTCCTTGATATCCTGTCCATGAAAATCACAAACAGAACCAGTGACAAGGGGCAACCCTGGCGAAGGCCAACACGCACCGGAATTGTGTCTGACTTTGATACCTCATATTGTAAATATTGAATTCAGTCTAATTTGAGTTAATAAAGAGAGAACAGCAGAAATTAATCTAAGAGGGTGCAAAATAGATATGATTTAAAAGATTTGGTTCAGTATTTGGTTGAACCGCTAGCAGTTAACTGACCCTCAGAAGAGTGGCAACAAGCTGTAATTCATCTCATACACTAAAAAGCTAAAATGATCAATATCAGCTGGTAGATACACTTACCGAAAAAACACCACCATTTAGTTTAATAAAAACCCTGATATAACCAGTGTTTGATTTACTAGGTGAAGATAATATTAAAGATATAAGTCATTCCTCAACAACTCCCAGCAAAACCAATATTAACAACATTAACAACTTTCTTGCCTAAATGGCTTTCCAGAATAAAACACAAACTGCACTTCTCAGGGGCTTTTTGTTTGTAATTTTCACTTGTTTAAAAGGGATCTTTGCATCAAAAAACAAACTCTATATGGTGTCATACCTTGTCTGCAAAAGGTTCTGGGACCAAAAGCACACCGATCAATAAGCATTTCCTTCCTAAACTCCTTACGTCTTTCTCAGTTTCTCTCTCTCACCCTATGGCTTGCAGACTCTTTTAACGCTCACATTCAAAGTGGGCAGGTGTGGCACATTAAAAGTTTTCCAAGTTGAACACGGTGACGCAGTGAGCTCTTTTCGGCTGACATGAGAATTAGAAACAGGAAGACTAAAACAAGGTCAGTGAGTCAATATTAATAGACATAATCACTTTGTCATTCCTCAGAGAGGACGGCACACACGTCTCTCTGAACCACACATCAGTCAGGCAGGATGTGATTTTTCCCACTCAGTAACCTACATGCAACCACTGAATGTGAGGTACATTTTAAATCATTCATATGACCTCTGTTTTATTTATCCTCTTTGGCATGGTGACTATTCTTACATACCGTTGGAGATGCCTGCAGCTGATGGGTGTCCTATGTAGGTTACAAGCCCATTACACAGTGAACACTGCATGGCTGCACATGCTTCCCCTCGGGAATCAATTACACGGTATACGGTACCCTCTCTATGTTTTTCTCACTCCTGCTTAATCAGAATAAACACACATACAAACATGTTATCTCTAGTGCCTAATGGGGACAAAACGAGTATTAAATGCAAACCTGTTCTGTTCAACTGGGATTTAATATTTTAAAGAAACAGTTTTAAATGTTTGCTTAGTGTGACTATTATTTTTCTTACAGGGGGGGGGGGGGGGGGGGTTAAAGAAGATCTACACCAACATCATATCTTCATGGTTAATATGTAGCCTCAGCGTGTGGCCAGTTAGCTTAGCTTAGCATTAACAATGAGCTTAATGATAAGCCTGGTTTATACTTCTGCTTCAAATGTGCGCCGTAGTGAGCACTGCGTACTGGTGCGTTGGTGTGTCTGCGTAGCTCTGCGATATTCAGCCTACAAACATTAGTTGGGAGTCTGATTTCAGTGCTTGTTATATCGCCGGATTTTGGTTCTGCCACATTCTCTGATTGTTTGTGTACGGGTCACCATGGCGACTGAAACCGACAGTACTATATTGGAGTTAGAGTGGATAAATATTGAGCAGCAGTTGATCAAACTGGCTTGTAGTGTTCCTCCTTCTGCAGAATTTTTTAAACGGCGGCGATACAGGAATGTGAATGCATTGCTTTGTCTGCCTGTTATAAATGCAATTTTTTGTATAAGTGAAAACAAGAAATATGATGTAATCATTGAGGTTAACAGGTGCTGGTTAGTACATTTTGGTTACTTTCAACCTTCTTCAAAACCAGAATAGTCCCATAAGAGGATTGTTTTCAGTATCTTTTTGTGTGAATGTAACTAATGATTCCATTTCCCCATTTGCCATTATTTGCCAAAAGTCGACTCTATTTTACCAATGACTTTTTATTTTTACAATGTGAACACTCTTTATAATGTGTTATGTAAGCGTTTATTTAAATACGAAGCCACAGCTAGATATTCTGTCTTTACATGCAAGCTAGCATGGGAGTGTAAAATCCGCGCGTTGACACTATAGGTGGCATGCAGGGGGAAAGGATTATTTTCCCAGCTACAGGACGCCCCACCCCCAACAGGACGTTGACTGTACTTGTATAGAACTAGCAACCACTGGCCATAGTTCCAACTTACATAAAAGAGAGTCAGAGCAATCTTCTGACCGAGCAGGTTGACCACTTTACCCTAAAGGACTTTCCTATAAAACATTGTTATCACATCCAACAACAAAATACATGTTAACACCATTAAGGCTTAATGGTTCCTTGAGCCAAGAACTAAATTTAATTTTATATTTAATATGTTTAGTCTACTTTAATTGTCTTTGCTGTTCCTGTTTTTGTTCTTCAGGCTTCTGCTCTGTTAGCCTTTGAATTGCCCTTTGGGGATAAATACATTTTTTTTTAATTGACTTGAGTTGCACACACTTTCTTTAGAAAGACTCATTAAACAAGAATGAACAGATGTTAAGATCTGTACAAGTTCAACAAAGAGCACTATAAGTGAGTGTGTCACCCTCTTTTCCCTCCATCGACCTCACTGCATAGAAAGTAATCACAGCTTGTGTTTTTAAGGGTTGTCACTTTAAAAGCTTCAGTGTTCTCACTGTTCGGGGCATCTTTCACAGGAACATCCTTTACAAATTATTCATGTTTGTTTCTTTCGGGAGAACGACGAAGGGCGAAACAGAGTGCACAGTGCATCCACCGTGATGCACAGCTGACGGGTGCTAATGTGAGTCGGTTACATAATCCCATTTCTAGAGATCCACAGCACTCCTGACCTTCAATAGGTCCCTCTGTGGAAGGGAAGAGAAGGAAGCCTCATGGCAAAACTGCACACCCTCCCTTCTTAATCTATGATATAGATATTTGACATTTCATGTTTAAATATTTTATTCATAACACATACAACATCAGATCTAATTTCTACATATGCATGAGAAAGTGCAAAGAAATGTTGGTTGTGTAAGCACTTTGATCTCCCCTTGAATGAGTGTTTTTTTTATGATGTTACTGCAGGCCTTGGTTGTAGGCAGGGGAAAGTGTGTGTAGGCGGTGGAGATTCTAGGGTCTGTTGGGGACCTAGGCAAAATTAATTGGGGGCCCCTCCAACCAGCGTTCATTATCATTTTCCTCTTTTCTTTTTTCACTCACAGACGGATAACTCCTCTTCATTTAACTTTCATTGACACATTTTGGTTTTCACAGCAATAATGCATGTGACGCTTATCAGGGCATAAAGAGTGAATGCTATTAGATGGGGCCCCCTTACGGAGGTTTCCTACTGCCATCGCCAAATTTGCACTTTTTGAGGCAATGCTGTGGTTTAAAGTTTGTCAGCCGCTTGGGGGCCTCCTACTGGCCTGGGGCCCCAAGTAGTTGCCTGCCTTGCCTGTTGACAAGCAGCGCCTCTGTGTGTAGGGATTTTAAAACAGCCGACAAAATAAACCACTGACTGACGTCTGACACACATTTAGCTTTTTATTAACAGATTTCTGCAAAAATGTGCCATCCCAACTCCATTCTTGCATCATAAGCAGCTTGGCAACAAAAGGAGAAAGACTTAACCTCAATATGTATGTCTGAATCAGCTGGCTCGAAGCCCCCAAAGAGTCATGAGGTGGTAGCTGATGGGGCAAACAGATGACTACTTATTCGAACTGATTCAAACTTAACAATCCTACAGGTGAGTTGTTTTTAAAACTGTTTCTTGACATAGCTTAAGTGAAACAGAAAATATTACTCTTTTTGTTTCTTTCTTATTTCATTTGACGTTTTTAAGCTATTAATGATCCTATTACGAACTGAAGAGGTAGATCTCGCGTTACATCTTTCAAGCTCCCCCAACAAATCATTTGTAGTCCATTTGGGGTTAATATCCCTGAGAACAAGGTACAGTAATTATTAAAGCTTCACAATTTTACAAGTAAAAATAAATAAGTAGTTTAGTGCTCTGTCTTAACAACTCTTATGTTCTGAACAAGAAAAATACTTTGTTTTTTCATATGCCTGGTAAAATGGTATCACTTTGTTTATTTGCATATCTTTCTCTTCATGTAACCTTTCATTAGTTCACATGTTTGAAATGAGAGGTGAATCCACCTTGCTCCAGTGCTTCCATTTCTGCAGATGCCTGTTTGAATGAGCACTCATGCACCTTGTTTGCATGTTTGTAATGCACCTGACCCCACACACGGGCTTGAAATGAATAGTTACTTAAATCGGTATCTGCGTCAATCTGTCTTTGTCTTTACTCTCCTCGGTGTCAGTCACCTGCTCCGAATTCGTCCCTCTGTGATAAAGCACAGTCACCATTGTGTTCCCGCTGTCATCACTTCCTCTGGCTTGCAGGGCACAGGAGACGCTCATCTTCGCGGTCAGCGGGCTCTCGTGCTTCAGTTGCCCAGCCTCGTTGCTTGCCATCACCGTCTCCACTGCTGTGCTCATCGCTGCGCAACAGCCACGTCCGCGGCAACGCAACAGGCGCAGGAAGGCGTCTCTGAAGTCTGCGTTTAACGCATAGATGATCGGGTTAAGGGACGAATTGCTCCAACCGATCCACACAAAGACATCGAAGGTTTTTTCACTGACACAGTAAGGGCCTCTGTGCGCCCCCGGGGTCTCTGGTCCGGGACAGAATGGCAACGCGCAGTTCAGAACAAAAAATGGCAACCAGCAGCAGACAAAAACACCCATGATGATGCTCAAAGTTTTGAGGACTTTCGTCTCTTTCCCGATGGACACTCTGAGCTCCCGGTGGGACTGGCTAGAGCGCTGAGAATCTGAATGCAGACGGATATGAGACTGATACGAGTTGGCATCGATTTCCATGCACATGTGAGGGAATTGTTCATGTACCTCCGAGCGGCGACTCTGCGCGCGCTCTGCCGCACGCTCCAGGGAGGAAATCATCCGGATCTGCATCTGGGCTATCTGATAAATACGCGTGTATGTGACAATCATTATGGCCACGGGGATGTAGAAGCTGATGAGAGAGGAGGAGATGGCGTACGTACGGTTCAGACTTGAGTCACAGCTCCCGTCAGGAGACTTACCGTGAAGCGCCACATCCTCCCCAGCCGCATCACCGAGCTCCGCCCGGTGCCAGTTGAGCTGCACAGGGACAAAGGATATAACCACGGAGACTGTCCAGGTCACCCCGATCATTACAGAGGCTACCTTCTTGTTCATATTCCTCTCATAGCGGAAGGGACTAGAGATGGCCCAGTACCGGTCCACACTAATGACGCACAGGTTGAGGATGGAGGCCGTGGAGCACATAATGTCGCAGGCCAGCCAGGTCTTACAGAATTCTCCAAACGGCCAGAAACCAGCAACTTCAGCCACAGCTTTCCAAGGCATCACCAGCACGCCAACCAGGAGGTCCGACAGAGCCAGAGACACGATGAAGATGTTGGTTACTTTGGCACGCAGGTGTCGGTAGCGATAAACAGCTGCGCAAACCGTAAAGTTGCCCAAAAGCGTCCAAATGATGAGCAGCGCCAAGAGGCAGCCCGTTAAAGCTCGGTCCGCCGGTAACTTCTCCGGTCTGCCGGCTCCTAGAAGTGCCAAGCCGGTCGTGTTAATCATTTCACTGTCCTGTACCCCGCCATATTCGAACTACATGGACAAGAAGGCAATCCATTTGAAACAGGGAAAAAAGAGCTGAAGAGTCACTCATAGTGTGGAGCGTGCGTGCTGCTCCATTCAGACTGATCTGAGCTGCAGCTCTGAGCGGACAGCAGATTTACAGACCACATGCACCACCAGCTGGTTCACTCACTGCTGCCACAGGCGCACAGAGCCAGGGGATGTTTGCATAACCGAAGAGAAAACATGCCAGGTCACTTGTATTCAGTTGATATTACTCTCAATCAAGTCTGAAGTCTGCCCCACTACTGAAACTGAAGAGTTGTGAAAACAAATAATTAACAAGTTGAGGAAGATCGTTGATCATTTCATTTCATGATAAACAGTAAAGATTATATTACTCCTGTTTGGGGTTCATGTTGGTTTTAATAATAGCTAAAGCTGGGGCAAGTCATTACAAATCTAATTTTGCACCTGCTCATACCACATTTAATTAAACAGGAAAACCTGATCAAGATTATGAATCCCATTTACAAGAGTGTGCTGGCCTAGACAGGCAGCAGCACATTTAACAAGTTAAAGACATAATACACAGAGTAAATACAAACACAGAGCAACATCCAAACTTACAGCTGGTTCTCGTACTTTATTATCTCTGAACAGACCAATAGCTGGAAATAACTTATTTTATCTGACATTAATCCACAAACGGCTATAAAAATGTGAATAAACACATAAGTCATAACTAAAGCCTCCACCCTGTGGCTCAGTGGTCGAGTTGGTCGTCTCTCAACTTGAAGGTCGGGGGTTTGATCCCCAGCTCCTGCAGCTACATGTCCTATGTGTACTTGGGTAAGACACTTAACCCCAAGTTACTCCTGCTGCTTAGCCGGCGGCATATGTAGGTGTATGAATGGGATTTGTTACTTCTCATAGACACTTAACACAGCAGCCTCTACCATCAGTGTGTGAATGTGTGTGACCTGCGGTGTTAAAGCACTTTGAGTGGTCAGAAGATTAGAAAAGCACTATACAAGCTCATTCACCATTTACCATAATCTACAGCTAGAGTAAAATAACGGTGGCATCGAGTGATGACATTCACTACGATATAAGATCATTTAACTTGAGCCTGAATTATTTGGCAGGTAAATTATCTTCAGTTTTTGTTCATGGAAAAAAAAGCTGGGGTAAAATCAAACTCTCACGGAGAATGTACTGCTGGCACCAACCAAAGGGTAAAATCCTCAGCACTTACTCATCCTCCAAGTCATCCCACCACTTTACACCTTAAAGTTATGTTGAGAGAGCATTTCCAGCATGGAGACCGCCATCGATGGGACTCCAAAGACCCCTGCAGTAAGAGACAGGTAACATCACTCAGGTTTCATCCATTAATATTTACAGTCTAGGCTTTACAGCTACTACGAGCTAGGTTTAAGATTTCAGTAGTAAATCTAATCTCTGTCGTAAATTTAAAATTATGTATGACCAAGGCTACGTGTGAACTTACACAGAGCGGGTGGATCTCAGTGCTGATGTTCAGAGGTTTGTCTATAAGGGTAAATGTACCTGGATGTATTTAAAGGTAATAAAGTGATCCTCAGCACGTCCAATAATGAGTTATCCATTTATGCTGTGTTATGTATCACCACTAAACAAAAGCAAATAAGGATTTTTCTAACCTTCAGACGGAGCTAAGCTAGCTGTTTGCCCTGATTTCCTGTCCTTGTGCTCAATTAAGCTAAGCTTGTTTTGCTGGGTTGCTAGCTGCGTAAAAATATCTGTGCAGACATGACTGTGGTATCAATCGTCTCATGAAACATTTATAATGAAAGCAATTAGCTAAATGTTTACCTGATATATCAAACTATTAAGTTACCTTCAATTTTGATTTACGGTATAAACCTATCAGGCGTACTGTACCACCACAGTGCGCTCTAAATTTAATACCCTACAAGTCTCTCCCTCACACACACTCACACACACATGACTAAACTCACACCACACATATACAAACACACTCTCAGTAATACGGGGACACCATCCTGTAGAAAAACATTATTTTCAGGAACGGGACCAGATGGACATGGCTGAAGTTGGACTGTCGTGAGGAACACTGACACGACACCTGAGCAACATTTGATCTTTATTAAAGGCAACAGGGTTTTATTTGAATCCAGATTTACATGATGAAGACAGAGACACGCAGTTCGAAGGCCAGGGCGGGGGAGGTGGGAGGGGGAGGAGGGGACAGTAATCAGATTATCTCTGTCGTTTTTGAGAGTTTGTGCTATTTTCGTGCATTTGCTGATTTAGGACACACTGGAATTACATCCATTTGTGGGAATGAAAATGCTTTCACATGAGCTTTAATGTCATATTTTCCCCCTCTAACTCAGCGTTAATTGCTTAATCTAATAAATACATAAAATCACAATAATTGTAGTTTTATATTCCTGAGGGATTGACAGTTACAAGTAGAGAGGTCACTATAGTTTAAGAAGATATCTGCATGAAGAAAAACTTAGATGAAAATATACACTACTATGGGGCGCTGATTGTAAAGATGCGCCCACATAAAATACAATATTTCTCCACATTTTGCTTAACAACGCTTTAAACTCAGTGTGACCTATTTTCAATGTTGTTTTAACACATTTAGAGGAATATTTATAAACTTTGTCATATTTGTCTTTGTCATGCAACATGTATTATAGATTATGTCACTGTTAAATCTACATTTTAAAGGTCACATATTCTCCTCCTTTTCAACCAGTTTAAATACGTCTCAGAGGTCGGCCAAAACATGTGTGTGAAGTGTCTTGTTCTAAATCCACTCTGATCCTGTATTTGATCATGACTATAAACCCCTCTATTTCAGCCCTGCTCAGAACAGGCTGTTTCTGTGTCTGTAGCTTTAAATGTAAATGAGCTGTGTCTGACCACGCCCCTCTCTGGAAGGGCTTGGGTGGCTCGGGCTTTCTCGCTCCATGCCCTATTGTTTACGGCGAGAAGGCAGACTCAAAACACCTAGCTGTGGGAGTGTCACCCACCTGAGGGAGGGCTTACTGCCCTTTGTGATGTCATGAAGGGAAAATCTCCAAACGGCCTGTTTGAGCACACATTTTCTGAAAAATGGAGCAGGCAAAAGACGGAGAGGATGGACTTTTCTCATCATTGGGGGTTTTGTAGACGGACTGCTAATATTTGATGAGACATTTCAGTCTGAAACTACTTGGTAGTGGCTGCATGATTGTGCAGTGGTTAGCACTGTCACAGCGAGGAGGTTCTAGGTTTGAATCCCCGGAGGACAGGACATCTCTGTGTTGAGTTTGCATGTTCTCCCCGTACATGCGTGGGTTCCCTCCGGGTATTTTGGCTTCCTCCCACAGTCCGAAGACATGCTCGTTAGGTCAATTGGTGGCTCTAAACTGTCCATAGGTGTGAATGTGAGTGTGGCTGGTTGTGTGTCTCCACATGTCAGCCCTGTGATTGACTGGCGAACATTACAGGGTGTACCCCGCCTCTCGCCCAATGACAACTGGGATGGGTTCCAGCCCCCCCCTGCGACCCCGAACGAGAAAAGCGGTAAAGATGATGGATACATGGATGGAACTACGTGGTGGGACAAACCCAGACAAAACTTCCCTGAAGCCATGCATGTCTCTAACTGGGTTCAAAATGTAGCTACCCTCATACTTTGCGCTGGTCCTACATAAACCAAAAGACAGGATATTTTCAGATACATATTTTGGTCATTTACTCTTATAAGGTGTCATGATGCGTTTGATGTCATATGTTGTTACTGGACTTTACCTAAAGGTTTAACTAGTAAACTTGTCTTGCCTAAACTATTATTGCTTCTTGATGTGGTTAAAGGGTTTTGGACATGGACCACGTTGTTTTGTTCATTCATTCAGAGTAACTGTGTTCTCTGTGATTGTAGCTTCACTGCCCTCTAGTGGTTCTTTGGGGAATTGTAGTGTGTAGGGAAATTAAATCAGGTTAAGTGTTTAATACCTAACCCCTTGTTGTCTTACTGCTGAACTGTGCGTGGCAACAAGCTCCATGGTTGAAATGACTGTAATGACTTCAATATTCATGAAAAGATAGATCTGCTGCTTCTGAGTTATTTGGCCACTCTCAGCCAACAAGATTACAGTGGACCCTCATGCAAGATGTCATGGGGAGGGGGGAGTGGGACGCAGGTGCGGACCCAGGGGTGTCTTAAAGCTATCCCAGAGGGATAACCACAAAAATCACAAGCGATAGATTGGAGAGGAGAAAAACAAAAAAATATTACAGAGCCAAAACAAGCTTCCTAAAGTAAATAATGCACCGAAAAAGATTAACTAAACCACTGCTGCCAAGCCGCTGAACCAAAACTAAATTGTCCAAGAGATCCAGAAAACACTTAACACAAAAGCAAAGGCTGCCACGGAGGCCTTAACAGTTAACCCAAAAGGCTGGAGTAGCAACAAAACTATCCAGCAACCCAAGACTCAGAGAGACTGGCAATGGAAAACAAATACTCAGAAAGTTCTTGGTGATTATAGACACACACACACACACACAGACAGCCAACAAGAGACCCTCTCACTACCTCTGAAGGTGAGATCATGAGTCAGCACAGAGCACTGGAGACCCAGAGTTTATATAAGCTCCCCACACCTGGGCTTAATCAAAGCCAATCAGTCACACACACACACACACACACACACACACACACACACACACACACACACACACACTTGACTGCAGTGAGTTGATTCTTTCTTAACTGTAAGCACCATTTTCCAGGAACACGTTTGTTTGAAACTGTTGGAATTATATTATTATCTAATCTACCGACCCACAAAATGTGAAATAAACCCATCCAGTCCTTTGTTTGTGGTCTGCAGAAGTCTTACAATACAGAGAAAAATGCTCCGTTTCAAATTTGCTCAACTTGTGATGTCACAAGTTGGATTCTGGTAAAAAAATACCCTCCGCTTGTATCTCCACCCATGGACTCCACCCCCAGCCTAGAGCAAAACTTTTGCGCAGGTCCACCATTTTTATTCTCGCTACAGAGGAGTGATGTCTACCGGGAAAACTCAGGGGGGGCTCATTGCATTTAAAGAGACACACACGCCAAAACGGAGCGTTCTGAGAGAGCTGGTTTCTACAGGGTCACAAACCTCCTCTGGTGCTTGATTCATGTTATATTTTGACCAAAGCACAGCACAGATGTTTCATTTAGACCACAGGGGACTGTTTGAAAAGGTGGAACAGGGCTATTATACGTCCTCTTTACAGGTTTTATTGCTGGCGCTCCGCATGTAACTGACTCTGGAAAAACAGCAGCATCTGGTCACCTGAAAAATAACATATGTAATGTAATGCCTATAGGTGGATGTCTGGCTGTTAGCTCATCAATAATGCAGAGTCCATGCATGTTCGAGGCCTAGATTGCCTTACCGCTCCACTGCTCCGTTACACATGCAAGCACACCTGACGTTAACTAACCGAGAGGCTTTAATGAAGTTCTGCATTTGTGATTAATGGATGATTTGAGCGCACTGACCTTGTCCTCGTTATGTCAAAACAGAAAACAACAAAGTACCTATAAACCACAAATACATACACCGAAACACACGAACACACACACGCAACACAATGCTGTCATAACAAATACAAGTTCTTCACAGTAAAAACAGTTCTGATTTCCCTGGTGTTGCTTCAAAGTAAAAATGAGGAAACTTAAGCAACACTGAGGTCCAGGAAGGAAGTAGGGTTATAGTGATCATAAAGATCATGAAGGGGTCTGTCAGGAGGCCTTGGCGATGATAAGGATGCTCATGAGGAACACCATGATGAAGAAGATCCACATGAAAAACCTATCCATCACCTTGGCGACCTTCTTCCACTCTGCGGCCTTGGCACAAGTCGCTCTCTGCTCGCGGAAGTAGTTGGCTATGAACTGGATGTTCTTCACCACCTGAGGAAAAGACGAGACAGGTAAACTTAAAGCTCCTGTGAGGGACAACTGTGGACAAATATTCAATATTAAGATTGGCATAAAAAAGTCTACACCAGATGTGATGATTTGACAGCTCTTGACCCTCGTTCAGATAATGCCTAAAAGTGCGTGAGTCTGCCAGTGTGGCGTTTGCGTTGACACTTTTTTCAAGAAGGGCTCAGATAAGAAGGGAGAAACTGCGTGTGTGTTATAATGCACCTCTTTATGTTCCACACATGGGCAGCAGCAGGGGCATGCTGGGACTTGAAGTTTCTCTGTGGAGTAGAGAAGCTGCTCCTTCAGCCCTACGTTCAGGTGCTGGAGGTTTCGAGGATGAGGAGGGGCCTGGTAGTCCAGTTCGTCCCTCCTGATGTGGTGCGTGTGCTCTCTCCCCCCCTCTCCCCTCTCCAGTCTGGAGGCATGGTTGTTGTGGTTGTTGTAGTGGTGACGGCCTCTGTTGGCGTTGGCGTTCGCCTGGCTTTTGTGATGCTTGTTGTGATGATTCACGCCATTGCCGTTGCTGTACCTGTAAGGTTCACTGTCATAACGGTAGTCATGGCAATGGTCATCCTGGAAGCCGTCCTCTTCGCCCAAGGGTTCCTCGGGGTACAGTGGGGTCTTCTCACACTCTGGCGTGGTGCAGTTCTCCCCCACCTCGTAGACAAAGAATATTTTGGACATGTAGTCTATGATGAGCACCTTCGCCCAGTGAGGCACCGGCTTGGCTTCAGCTCCACAGAAATGAATATTCATGATGAAGATGGTGAGAGAGGTGGAGGCTGTGATCATCGTCATGGTGGCGATGTAGTACTTCCCTACAAGAGGGGACAAAGAAAAGGAGACATGAATAAAGAGATTAAGGTAACACACACAGCAGCAATCTCTCCAATGGATGACGTCACTCGTGTTTTATGCAATCTATGGTTTAAATATTCTCATAATACGATCAAACTGAACACCAGTAATGACTCAAACCTATATAGGGCATGCTCTCTGCAGGCGGCATACTCTCAGCCACTAACAGCTGGAACACAGTGAGCGCCAGCAGCACCGTCACCCCGAGGGAAACCTTCTCCCCCGAGTCTGCCGGCAGGTAGAAGCCCAGCGGAGCCAGGAAGGAGATGAGGAAGCAGGGCAGCAGCAGGTTGAAGATGTAGAATAAGGAACGACGCTTCAGGTGCAGGGTGTAGGTGATCTCAGTGTACGGGTCGGAGCAGCAGCCGTACATCATGACATTCCTTACTGCAGGCATGCCGTGACACTCCCACTCCACGTTCTCCACAAAGTCAGACAGGTCTCCGCTGTCCATGCCCAAACTGATGTCTACCTGTGGGGAGGACACACGTGAATACATCAAACACAAAATCATATAGGTTTAATGGTGTAGTAAACTAACAGCCAGACCAATTAATGAACGCTTTTCTGTATAAATGTCTGTGTCAAAGTCAAAGGAGCTTGAGCCGTGAACAGACTCCTCTATAGGCAGCTAGAGGCTAGTACTGATTACCTAAGCTAGCATAAAAAAAGAGACACTATAACTACTGTGTAAGGAAAACAGAGCCTCTTTTCTATCAAGTATACAAAACACTCAAACTCATACAGTAGACACGAAACTTTGTTGCTGATATTCTCGGCCAGGTCCGCCTTCAAAAAGAGATATCTGATCTCAACGGGACTAACCTGGATAAATTAAGGTTACATAAAATTTGAAGTTAGCCATGCCACTACATTGGGGAAGAGAGATGACCCTACCCACTCAAGGACGTTGTTTGTGAAGTCATAATGGCGGATTGCCATCGCAAGAGTGCAACTAAAAGAAGTCCAGTATTTGTGTTTGGGCTACAAATCAGAATGGAGATCAGTCCTACAAACGGCTGCACTCGGTCAGAACAGGAGGATGCGTGATATTAAACACACCTGGTTGCCGTTGTAGGTCCAGGAGCCAAAGGTGAGTTTGCAGTGCTGCCAGTCGAAGGGGAAGTAGGAAACATCCACCACACACGTGCTCTTTGTGATGGCCGGAGAGTCCCAGACGATCTCTCCGTTATATCGCAGCTTCACATTAGTGCTGGGTGCATCTCCAGACTCCTCATCTGCTCTACACACACACACCCACACACACAGGGGATGACATATTTGTGTGTGTGCTTAACCATCTTCCCACACACAAGTCCCTGTTATTTAACTCTGCCTTGTTACTGACTTGTTGTAGAGGACGATGTCCGGCTTCCACACCAGGTCGCTGGGGATGTTGATCATCTCCAGATCATCATAGTCCTCCTTGTCCCACTTCAGGTAGGCATCGTGCCAGACCTGCCTGATCCACAGGTATGTGGTTAGCACCTGGTTCCTCTCATCCTACACACACAGAAACACACATACATACAAACACATGTTATTCAGTGTTGTTGTATACTTGTGTGTAAAGGAACAGAAGACTGACAGCAGCATTGTTAGTTTGTAAAATGAGAGACACACATTTGTTCTGCAGCTCTTAACCAAGAGGAGAACAATGGAGAGCTCTCTATTTACGGGACAAAGTCATTCATAGTCTTTGTGAGTTACTGCACAGCCATGTCAAAACCATCACTGGTTAGAGCTCTCAAGAACAGCCGTCAATGTTGTTCTTTGCCTCTGTGCATTGCCTGTCAGCACCCGTGTGTCCAATCGGACTTAAAGATCGTTTGCAATTACTGAAATTGTTTCATCCTCTAGATCCTTGCTTGTGTTGTACTTACTCTCTGATGTACGTTACTTTGGATAAAAGCGTCTGCTAAGTGAATTGTAGAATTGTAGAATCACACACAGACCCCTAGGTCAAATACATGAGCTACAAACTGAAAAGGCAACAGAGTTCAATATACAGACCAAAGCGAATCACCGTTATTAATCTTTGTGTTATTAATCCTTTCTCCACAAGTCACACACTTGCAGTACTACTAAAGATGGAGCCCTCGTCTAAGTTTTGGTTGCACTGGACATACCTCAAATTAAGCAATGACATGCACAAACATGCGCACGCTTCTTAATCACATTATCAGAGCTAAAGTGAGGAGTTGGTTGTTATTGGCGAGCATGTTTAGCCAGAGTTATGATGGACAAAGAAGGTGGCCAAACCAAGAAAGAGACCAAAACAAACTATTTCTACAAGGTAGTGGGAAGTACGTGTTGATTCACAAGTGTCAAGGACAAATGCGTGTGCCTCTTCTGAGCGTTTCATTCAGCCAAAGAAGCAACATGGTGCGCCACCACTTTACTCCATGGAAACGTTGCACAGGACCTTTCTGCTGGCAGGACAATATGAACTGAAAAGGTGAATGTGACAAATGTAACACTTAAAAACAACAATCTCTGTTCATCCAACTGATGTAGAAGGCCAACATGGCAATGGAGGCTTAATTTAAGTTGCACATGATGGTATGATGGTGAAGTAAGAGATCGCTTCAGTGCACGAGACGTCATTCAGGGACCATAAAAGTTACAATGAAGTCATGTCTGCTGTTACTGATGTACAGTTTGGTAGTGTTGTAGTACTCGAAATTGGTCTTAGACTCTAGTCCGGTCTCGAGAACACTTTTTGAAGGTCTTGGTCTCATCTTGGAATCGAAAGCATTTTTACTCGGTCTTATCTCGGTCTTAGACTGACCGGCCAAGACCAGTCAAGACCATCACTGATTAGCTTTTTTCCCACGTTATTACAGTGATTAGAAGGAAAACGTGGCCTTTTTAAAACAACAAATTCATTTGTGTTTTGATTTTCATCCCCTGGTTACAGCGGCAACCTTCCCGGTGTTACGGTCTAAGTGAGTGACGCGCCCAATGCACACAAGTCGATGATTTTTCAGTGATATTTATGGTCTTGGTCTTGTCTCGGTCTCGCTGTGCCTTGATCTTGGTCGTGTCTCGGTCTAGGAGTACGCTGGTCTCGGGTATGTCTTGGTCTAGTGTGGTCTTAGCTACAGAACTACAGTTTGGTGCAAACACCATGGCACGGAGAGTCTCTGCACTTTGTATGCTTGGAGTATAGACATATGACACGATAGAAAGTAGCTCTCAGCCACTTTCATTTTTTTTGCTCTCAGATGAAGAAAGGACGGAGACGCCTGTTCTTGACGAGCTTTTTTATTTCTATATCTCCACTTCTTGGAGCGTCCTCACTTTATTCGTTACTTCACTGTTTATCTTAAGCACTTATTTATCCCAATAGATTTTATTTCACATCTCTTTCATCTTCAATAATTATACTTTATCGCGCACTATTTACAGCACAGTCACAGGGGGGTTCTAGCCTTTCTTTCCAATCTATGGTGTTGAAGTCAGAAGTTAGACATATTACAGAAAAAAAAGATTGTGATCTTTTTCTTTCATTACGAATTTGCCAATGTACAGCTTTAATCAACAAGAGGTTGGAATATGCTTTATTTGTTTGATATTGTAATCAACAGTGAACAAACTGGAAGTCTGACCTGTAGAGATTCTTCATGTAGCTGGGTTGAATAGTTTAAAATCTCTAAATCGATTTTTTTTTTTTTACGATAAGTTTATTGTGTTTTCAGAGGTGCTGCTTGTCAACAGGCAACTGCTTGGGGCCCCAGGCCAGTAGGGGGCCCCCTTAAGGGTTGACAAACTTTGAACCACAGCAGTAGCTCAAAATGTGCAAATTTTGCAATGACAGTAGGATACCTCCCTGAGGGGGCCCCATCTGACAACGCTCCCTCTCGTTGCCCTGCTAAGCGTGGCATGCCTTTTTAATTTGAAAACCAACATTTGTCAATGAAAATCACCGAAGGAAAATGAAGAGGAGTTATCTGTCAAGGATTGAATAAAGAGAGAGAGAAAGAGGAAGACAAGTAAGAGTTGGAAAACTGGTGATAAATACTTGTTGGACGGGCCCCTAATTAATTTTCGCCTAGGGCCCCAACAGACTCTAGAATCACCACTGCGTGTTTTCCACATACCATGTCTTTGATTTGGGACAGTGTGATCTGCAGGGACACGTTGAGAGCTTTGTCTGTATCATCCACAGGTCTCAGAGCGTTGGAGTAGTTCTCCATCAGGTCGTTCAGAAGTTTGCGGGCATATTGACCCTGAGCACCATGGGAAACTGAGATCAAAGGTTAAAATAGACAGATGTCAGGGGGATGGCAGTGTAAGATTTTTCAAAATCTTCTAATCAATCTGATCCTTTTTGAAAAACAATAATAAAACAATACAATCTCCTTTATTTTTTGTAATTGATAAGATCAGAAAATTACAACAGCTTCAAAAAAACTGATTTTAAGTAATATAAGGGAGAGGTAACAGTCGTCCTAGAGATGCAAAAAGTGATGTTTCTGCCTCTGACTGACAGGCAGAGAGCAGAGAAGCTGACATTGTCTTAATTGCAGAAATATGTTAGACAGTGTGTGATGGTTTTTTGCAATTTTGATGATTAAAAAGAAGAAATATACAATATTTGGTGCCTCAGACTTCTATTTTTGTTTCTGTGGTGTCAAAATTGTTTGACTTTTACTTCTATTGTATTTAATTTCAAAACTCTGGTATCATGACAACACTATAGCAAAGACACGACCAGAAATCAAGTCTGATGAGACAAAACAAAGTTATGCAGAACTGACCTTGCAGCAAAAGGCTGATCCAAACCATCAGCGCTGCCTTCCTCATTTTCCGCCAGTCACAAGCCGACGGATGAATTATTCAGCAAACCTTAAACAGCCAGGTTCCATATCCAGAGCATCACTTTATTCTGCTCTCCATTCTCCTCCCAGCCAAGACGACAGAAAACTCACAAAATCGTACATCCTGTCAGACGCTCTGGATGCTTCTATAAGTGTTAGTCGCAGTTCTCCTCTGTTACTGTGTGTGTGTGATCGCCGCTCTGGAACAGGACCTGGTGCTATCGCTCACACACACATACACACATTGCGACACAAAGGTACACTGTAGTATCACATAGCACACAGGTCCTTGGAGAAAGGTGATGCCCGCAGTCCTATCCACTTTTGTACATGACCACAACATACACACACACACACAACACACACATCACATACACACTGATCCTTACTGCATTACACAGCTAATGACAAGTGTCAGTCACACACATACAGGGACACTTCCTTACCTGTGCTCAGGTCATTTAACATGAACACACACACATGTCATGACACATGCCATACACGCTGCATGTTTACATAGATCCAGGATCAGATTTCACCTTGTCAATAGGAATCTTAAAGCTGCACACTGATCAGTGATCAGAGTACATTTGATCTTTCTTTGTCTATAGGTCATAGGTGATCAGTAACAGGACACTGCGGCCAACTAACTGACCATTGTCATATTTTCCTTCATTCGTGACAGACTTAAACGTACAGTATGTAAAATCTGCCGCAAGGGGGCTCTCAATCAAAACAATAACAAAAGAGATGACGTCGCTCCTCGCAGGGTCTCATGGTAAGCGTGTAAAAACTTTGACCAATGTCTACCACGAGGTACCAATCTGATGAACCAATCACGTCTCCCTGCTCGTTCTCTACCTCTTGCGTGATCTAGCTCACACTAGAGTTATACTGCGAGTTTACTTACCTCTGAATGAGACATGAGACGTTGTAGTTTCTACACAATGCAAGCGATGAGCTGAGGTCCGCTTCTGAAGCAACGGCGCTCGTGCATGTAAGTGAGGGGCGTGGCTTTTGAGGGAGCACAGAGGAGAGAGGGTGGGTGTAGACGGAGCACTGAGGGAATGCTACTTTCAAAATCATGCTAGTTGTCGAAAATTACGAACCCTGCCTTTAAAGGTTTAATGTGTGTTGGGGGACCCAGACAAGAAAAGTTCTCAAATGGTAACTTTTGGTTGCTCATGAAAGAATTATAGTTTATTCTGCATTTCTAATGAGAACCATTTGACATTAGACCATCTGGCTCATAATTAGGACAGCAGTAGTTTTAGTCTTTTTCACGATCTCACCGTATACTGTGAAAAAACTTTGGAAAAAAGGTAATTTAGTAGTAAAGCGTACTTTTCCTTTGTGTTTTTTAAAGATTTATTTTTGGGCTTTTCATGCCTTCATAAGAGAGACAGGACAGAGTCATGAATCAGAGAGAGAGAGAGAGAGAGAGACAGTGGGGATTTACATGCAGCAAAGGGGCCACAGGTCAGATTCAAACCCGGACTGCCTGATTTGAGGACTACAGCCTCTGTACATGGGCAGTGCAGACTACTAACAAACACTAGGCCACCAGCACCCAGATTTTACTCCTTCTTCATTTATTATATACTTTTCCATTTTTCCTTTTTGTGCTGCAAGAGTTAACTTTAAAGCAGCAATATGTATGACATCTACTGAATGAAATCATAAAACATTACTGTGATCAGACATTAAGGAAACATGCTATCTTGAAGTGCCGGCTTCTCTGAAAACAATGCAGCAGCCAGTATGTCCTCCTGCTAAGTTTAGATTCCGGTGCAAAACTGTTTGTTTTTGATTTCCAGAGAAGGTAGCGGACCTAAAAAGCCTCTGCATGTTTCTAATAAGCTCCACGAGCAGAAACGTGCTCAAACTAGGATCAATATTGGAGATGCTTTTGATAAATGGAGAGAGGTTAGAACGCAGAAAGGTTTACAGACCGATGCAGAGCTGGCTAAACACTGAAGCTTCAGTGTCCACCACATGGCAACCTGCGTGAGCATCGACTCTAGAGAGGAGGGGACAGAGGGGGACAGCTCTCTCTAATGTTTTGAATTTGGACTGCAGTACCCATTTTAAACACTAGGTGTCAGAGTTATTGCTCCTTTAATAACTGGGTAACACTTTTTACAGGGAATTTCATTTATTTCTGGTCATTTTCTTTGCTTTCACGTCCAAACATTACATGAATGCTTCAATGAAATAATATGCTAATACAATAACTATTATGATCATTAGAAAGCTATCTGTTCTGCCATTTTGATTTGATTGATTGATTATTCCTGCTTCCAATGTTCTTTCTCGCCTGCGTGGGACAGAAAAAAAACATTCTTTGTTCTCCTTTTACTGCATGAAAAACTGCAGGGACATCAAAACTCTGTCAGTTCACAAAATAATCAAATACAGTATCCAGGAATCTTGCGGCATGATGTGCCGTCTTGGCCTCTAATATCGTGTTTATGGCACTGAGCCCCTCTGTGGGTGTGAGGTTGTCTGGGCAGATTTCTGTATAGACACAAACATGAGTTACAAAAACAGTTCTGCATGACGTTAGTAAAGAACAGAAAACTGGATATGATAAACTATTCTTACCGTCTCTTGAGTCAGTCATTAGAGGGGGTGACATCTTGAGACACACTGCTTGTGTCTTAAGCATTTCTACAGCAGCAGACGAGACACAGTTGCTCCTGCCTGGAAATGAAGATGTCAGAAAATGTTATTAGAAACATATGACTTTTGGTTTGTGACTATTTTGGCGCCCCCTGTGGACAAAGCCTTTTTTTTTTTTTTTGCAGATCTAATCCTGCGCATGTAAACAAGTAGTGTTCTTTGATTTTTTTTAAAACACTCCTAGTTTCTTTCAACATTTAAATGTATTACTGTAAATGTCAGAAACACTGTGACTGTGTGCCTCTGTAACACACATCTTTCACACACAAACTTCTAAAAATCTCCTGATATTTGCCAGAGGAGCTGCATGTGTGAACGCAGTCAGCCAATTTTTCCCTCAGACTTCACCCGGAGTTTCTCCTGATAGACCCCTGGTGTTTTTTCAGCGGAAAGTCCGAGTGAGCTGATGTGAGAATGCAGCAGGATATCTAGAGAATTTACCTCGAGTCAGAAGGAGGGGTTGGTGACGTGTATATCCTGTGACCGGTGCACGATGCATAAACAGTATGCAAGAGACAGCTACGATGTCCGTGCACGTGATTAAACTGCTGCATTACGTTTTCTGTTCTTCTCCACTCTTTTGTCAATATTGTAATTCTATTGAACTACACGAAGAATTTATATTAAAGCAAATATCCTTGTTAAAGCGTCGTAAAGCGGACTCTGTTGCTTGATCCGTCACTTTATTTTTTTTCGTCATGCCTTGCCTCAGGAGACCCCACTCCAACCCCTCCCGTCTGACACGCATAGTTTCCCTTTTAAATTGAATAAGAGTCAACTCCGTGTTGGAGGAATGAAAAGCAATTTGTACTCACTGAAAAGAAGAAGACTTCTGAAAGTATCTTTTCCAGAGATGATTTCTTCATACACAGACAGACAGTCAGAGCAGTCAGTCGGCAGGTAGACTTCTTTCAGGTAGAACGGTTTCTCTACGGTGAAGAAGACACAAACACAGGAACATGTGTGAGAGTTTGAATGCTGTTAACAGTGCTCTAAAGAGGACGTCACACTACATACTTTGTCCACAGGGGGGCGCCAAAATCCACACACACTTAAAGTTACATACAGATACATTTCATTAAATATTGAGTGTGTGATATTGTTTCTCTTTGGTCTTTTTTAGAGGAAAAAATCCTTCTTTTTTTTTACAACCCTTCTTCGTACCATATCTACGTTCTTTATTGAATCAATAAAGCATTCTGCTGCAAAATATAGTTCAAAAGATGTCGTAAAATACCAACTTCCCTGTAATAAAGTTGTATTTTTCTGTCCAATTTAATAGTTGGATTAATTTTTAACAACAAAGCCCACAAGGCTAAATCCACTTTTTAAAAACAGCCGATCGTATGCACTCCTAAGAATCGCTCAGATACATATTTACTTACCAATTAGCATTGTGCTGTTTTCAAAAGTCACGTCGTATATGAAGCTCGAACATTCGTCAAGTCTGTGAAGACAAAAATGAAAGCTGTGTAGCACAGAGACTTCCAGACTTGTGCAGGGAGGGGGGGATTTCTTTAAGCCTGCTTGAGTTTCTCTGTCATCAGATTCATTAAAGAGGACATATTATCCCCCTTCTCCACCTTTTCAAACAGTCCCCTGTGGTCTAAATGAAACATCTGTGCTTTGCTTTGGTCAAAATAAAACATGAATCAAGCACCAGAGGAGGTTTGTGACCCTGTATAAACCAGCTCTCTCAGAACGCTCCGTTTTGGTGTGTGTGTCTCTTTAAATGCAATGAGCTCCCCCTCACCCCGTCCCTTTCTTCCGCGTGGTGTGCCGACACGAGTTCAGCTTTGAGCTTCCTTATTTTGTATTAAACAAAATGTCTTGTATTTATATTTTTGGATATTTATTTCATAGATATTGAGATATCTAAATAAAATAAGGTCCTTCTTCAACATGTTTTTTACAAGAGCATCATGAAAGTGCCTGTTTAAACCACAGACTTTAAATATTAAAGGACGAAGCCTGAGTGACGTCACCCATCTGTTCCTGCAGGGGGCTCTGGAGGCTTGTCTGCTGCCGCCACCATACTGGAGGTCCTGGCTCACCCTCACTTACAGACAACCTGACCACAGACCTCAACAAACCGCAGGATTTTGCACTTCCGCATTGGCTTCATGTCTCAACACCGGAGGTTGCCTCTTGGTTAAAACTAATTAACAGCAGAAACATGTAGCCTAGTGTGATAGTGTGGGTGATTTACATTCTCTGAGTCTGGAAAAGATTGAGCACGTTGCTCTGGGAGGTTGCAGAGATGTTCAGCCAGAAGCTGGTCATCAGGAAAGCCAGGGAGCGACTTCCTGGGATGTTAGAGCTCCCCCCGATGTACAGCCACTTCCCCAATATCTGGAACACACACAGACACACAACAACAAAGCGATAATTCCTGTAGTCTGCCACCTACGTATGCGACTTGTGTCCGTAGATCTGTAAATATATGGATGATGCCTCCTAGTTTCCAACATAAGGTCGTGCATTTCTTTACAGATGGATAGAAACCTGACAGAAACCACCTGTAGCCATGAGGGGAAGCTAATTTTTTCCATTTCTCGCCATCTAGTGGTTTGGAATAAGCATTTGAAGAATATCAAAGTGATGAGGAGGTTGACTGTGTATAATGTATAACTAGATTTTAGCAGAATAACATCACTCAGACTCCCAATAAGTCTTTTGAATAATACAAACTCACTTAAGAGTTAGAGATAGAGTCTGAAATCAGGGAGAGAGAGTGGGGAATGACCTGACATGCGGGAAGGGAGCCACAGGTTGGACTCAAACCCGGGTCACTCGCTTGCAGGACTACAGCCTCCATACATGGGAGGCGTACATTACTGGCACCCCTGCTTTTACTCATATTCTACAGTTATTTTACAAACATTACAGACTTCAAAATACAAGAAGACGAGATGTATCTTTGCAATGAATGAAAAGGATTCAAAATGCAAAAAGCAGACATGAACTTACTTCTTCTTTGCTGATAGTTATGGGTTTAACCAGACTGTCACAGCTGGTCTGAGGAGCGGCGCTTCCCAATGAGAGAAGACTCAGGAACACAGCAGCAGTGCACGTCTTCATCCTCTAGATGGCTCTGAGCTTCTTTTTCTACAGATTCTTCCTTCGGTGCCTCTTCTACGAACCTCGGGTTTGCCTTCAACACTTTGACGCTTTGATTTTTTTCTGACTCTTCACTGCCTTCCCCACGCTGTAAATCCACGGTCTGCCCCCCTCTCAGCAGCGTGTGTCCTCTGCTCTGTCAGCTGATGTTAGTAAAGCAAACAGTGCAGAGAGGACAGACTTTGAACTGTTTGAGGAATGTATGAAATCTTTAGCCGATCACATACAACAGAGAGGCTCTTATGTATATTCAGGAAATGCATATTTTTTCCTGTTAATCCCTCTTTGTCATCTGTCACTGACACTTCTACCCATAAAACAGATGGAAAAAAGGTACATATGTAGATCACACTTTTGTAACAGCCATCATAACATGCTGCTATCCCTGAACTGAAAAAGCTGTAGCCATATTTGCACATATACGTTTATGTATTTATGTGTAAACTTGTTTTTACTGTGGCTGAAGATATTATTTGTGTTTTTTATTGATCTTATTGGCTGAGACCTCCATTTCCTATTTTCCCAGATTTGGTAGATTTTAAATAGGTTACCTTCTCTCTCATGTTTTGTAACGTGTTGCTGTTTTATAATCAGTGTGTCATGGTGGATGTCAATCTTGCTGGCTGCAAACAAATCTACTATACGAGTATAAACAAAGTAACCTGAACCTGAACAGAAAATTACAAGTTAAGCACTGCTGTGGTGCCCTTGAGCAAGGCACTGAACCCCTGTTTTACAGCTTGAAAAAAGTGGTCTGGGGGGGGTTAGTGACTCTTTAACACTTTCTGGATAGTTTATACAAAGGTCTTGTTTCTCCCGACTTTAAAATAAAATATTCGTATAGGTCTGATATGTGCAGAAAATGACAACAGGTTAAGATAGTGTTCTCATCAGGACCGCACTAACCGAGACCAAGACATACCCGAGACCAGGGTGCTCCGAGGCCGAGACAAGAGCAAGACATTAAGGGATCGAGATCGAGTCAAGACCAAGACCAAGGCATGAACAAGCTCCTTTGAGAGACCTTTGGGTTGTGTTGGTTTTGGCGCCCCCTGTGGACAAAGCTGTAAATATTTGAATAAGAGACAAGAATCTTAGGAATATTTTTGAAATGCTCTCGACTAATCTTTTCTTTGGAGTAAAGAAGTTTCAGCTCCCTTCACTCTCCTGTACGAGCTTTTAAATTCACATGTCTGTGCGTGTGTGTAAATGTCAGTGTATGTGTCCTTTATGTAAATTCTTCTAGTATGTTCCAGATCTTTGTAATATTTGCAACAATAATTGTGCAAAAAAAGAAAGAAAGAAGTATTGAAGGTATTTAAGATACTTCTGCAAACTAAAAAATGGTGCAATGCACTGACTTTTTTTTTTTTTTTTTTTTTTTTTTTTTTACAGCATAGACACACTTAACTCTGTGCGCCTGCGACCTGAGTTGCAGTTTATTTCTGTGGTAACTAACATCCAATGACTACAATCCTTTATCCAACTAATCAATACAATTCAAAACTAAGGTGATGTGAGTAGAAAGGAAAGTAGTTGGCAGGACAAGTTTTCACTTTGACTTTCAGCGAAAAAAAGATGACACTCAAGAAGATTGATTGAAAACGTTTGAACTTAAATAAATGTACAATTAGTCAGAACAAACTATCAGAAAATAATATATAAATATATATATCCTAACTATTGCTAAATCTTAAAATCTGGATGAACTCACTTCACAGTAAATGAATCAGAGAATAGCAGCACTTCCCTAAACGAGAAGCTCTAATTATTGAGTATTTTCAGTAAATTCTAAACACACACGTTCAGCTATGAGATTCTGAAATGTGGAATTTCTGCTAGTTGTCCCACTCTCTTCTGAGAGTAGGTTGTTTGAATAATGGAAAACTGTGAACAGAAGTTTTAGTAATCTTTTGATTTGTTTTAATTATTATTATTTAAATCCCTGCTCTTCAGACGACAGAATCTATTACTTGAGAAAAACAGACTCATTGGTATTGATGGAAAGGGTTCATTTTCAGATTAGTTGGTTATCAAAAACTGTTGATTATATCATTTTCATCATCCTGTTTTCTAACACTATTAGATTCTAATACTCAAAAGTGTCATCCATTCATCATTGTAAATTCACCATAACCAAAAAGTGTTATCAGTTGTTTTTCATTTGCTCTTGGTTCATTTCCTTTGCAGATGCAAATCAGAAATGTAAAATAAATACAGGACATATTTATCTTTAACTGGAAATGGAAATGTTCTTGTAAACCCTGTTTCACTGCCAACAGCCTGCCGCCTCAGAGAGCTCAATTTAGACAAAAACAACTCACAATAGTATTGCCAAGGGGAAAAAATCTAAAACGAATACCTCCATTTTAGCCACACTGCATGACATTATTCATTTTTATACAAAGCCACATTCAAATAACACCACCTCCAGTGTTTAATATCAACATGGTCAGGTGAGATATTTTACCTCTGTCAAATCTGGAACCTTCCTCTGTTTGTCTTTATTTTTACACAACATTTGGATGAGAAATGCACTTACTTTTAAGCAACTTTTTGTTTGCTCTTTTCAAGTCAAATAAAACTTTAAAAATATTTGAACTCACTTGAACTTTGTCCTCCCTTCCCGCAACTGACAACATCAGCCGCTGTGCTCTGCCAGCTGTTTATCCCCAGAGTGAACTGAGATAACGTGATGATAAAAAAGACTCCAATCTGATTTTGTGTGCACACGTGTAGACGATGATACGAGATCTTTAGAATCAGAATCAGAATCAGAATCGTGTTTATTGCCAAGTACATTTACACATACAAGGAATTTGTCTTGGTGTAATGGTGCAAAAAAACAAGAAACAGTTAACAGGGAAAAACAGCCAAGAGAAAGCAAGAACTTAAATAATATAAAAAATAAGAAATTTACCAATATAAACAATAGAATTTAAAAAATGTCAAAAAATAAAGAATAATAATAAAGAATAACAAAAACTACAAGCTGCAATGGAGTGCATGTGAGAAAAGAATGTAAAGTCCAGTGAGCGTTAATGTAACGCATAAAAACAGTTTCAGCCTTCACATCACTGTGATGTTTTCTGACTGTGGGGCTGATGAGAGTCTGTGTTATGTGGGAGGAGGGGGGGGGGGAAGGGACATTGTTCATGAGGCTGACAGCAGAGGGGAAAAAACTGTTCTTGTGGCGAGAGGTTTTGGTCCTGATGGACCGCAGCCTCTTGCCAGAGGGGAGAGTCTCAAACAGTCCGTGTGCGGGGTGAGAGGGGTCGGCCACAATCTTACCTGCACGCCTCAGGGCCCTGGAGGTGTACAGGTCGTGGAGAGATGGAAGATTGCAGCCAATCACCTTCTCTGCAGAGCGGATGATGCGCTGCAGCCTGCACTTGTCTTTTGCTGTGGCTGCAGCGTACCAGACTGTGATGGAGGAGGAGAGGATGGACTCGATGATGGCAGTGTAGAAGTGCACCATCATGGTCTTTGGCAGGCTGAACTTCTTCAGCTGCCGCAGGAAGTACATCCTCTGCTGTCCTTTCTTGATGAGGGAGGTGATGTTCAGCTCCCACTTGAGGTCCTGGGTGATGGTGGTCCCCAGGAAGCGGAAAGACTCCACAGTAGACACCGTGGAGTCACCGATGGTGATGGGGCTGAGGGCGGCTGCGTTTTTCCTGAAGTCCACAACCATCTCCACTGTCTTCAGAGCGTTAAGCTCTAGGTTGTTTTCGCTGCACCAGGTCACCAGATGGTCAGCCTCCCACCTGTAGGCAGACTCGTCCCCACCAGAGATGAGTCCAATGAGGGTGGTGTCGTCTGCGAACTTGAGGAGCCTGACAGACTGGTGACTGGAGGTGCAGCTGTTAGTGTACAGGGAGAAGAGCACTCACAGCCTCATTCATACGATCAACGTCGTTCAATGTGTTTTCAATTTTGGTGAAGACTTTTTGCCGGACTGTTTAAAAGTTTCCCCTAAAATAAAAACGTTTTGTGAGGAGTTTTTGGTTTGTGTTGATTTGGCGCCCCCCTGTGGAGAAAGCGATACCTCTTACCCTGACCCTCTACTTAACATGTGTAGTTTGTGTTTTTTAACCAAAGTCTTTTTCTTTTTAAAAATCCTCCTTGCAATCACCTGGTCCGGCATCTACCCAGTCGCAGAGGAAACACACATTATAGAAATTACTATTAAGAAATATTTAATCTTGATGGTCTGGTTTGCTTTTGAAGCTCACATAAAAGGCATCACAATTAATTTCAGTCCGTTTCATAACCAGTGAGAAACTCCTCACAGGATCTTTAAATTACATAATTACAATGTGATGCTATAATCCAAGTCTTCTTCTCCCTCATCCCAAATACATAATCTAAACTTAATTCAAATGTCTCTATAAAAAAAAAGCATTACTGCTGCACAGAAAACATCCACTTCCCTGTAGAGGCCAGTCTCCGCTTGTGTGCAATGAGGCCTTTATGTTGCCTTCATGTGCACGTCTTGAATATCAGACGTCAATCAGGCACAGAGTGTGAGATTAGGGGGAAAACAGTATTGAATTTTCAAATTTAGCACCTCCATTATTAAGCAAAGGACAGTATGGACATTCAATTTTGCAAACCTTGAAAGGGAATTGGGTAGACCATATATGGATCGAAAAAATATTACTTACTAAATGTTCTCTAAATCAGCATCTCCTTATGCTCAGCAGCCAGGCTCTGTTGAATGTCAACACGGTCACACCTCATTCTACTTAATAAGGACTGATTTGACTGATTTGGTGAGCACCTGACGAGCTTTCACACAAAACTACACTCCTTGAAATGTTTGTTAACGTCTCCAAACAGCAGTGTGAACAGGAGACTGCTGCAGAGCATGCTTGCACATACACATCAAAGTTTTAATCACAAATCAGAGTAATACCGAAAAATATATTATTCATGTTTGTTTGTTTTATCCTATTATCTTAACCAGTCGTCATTTTCTGCGAATATAAGACCTGTACAGATATTTCATTTGGAAGTTTGGAGAAATGTTGTACTCAATCAAACTAAAGGCCTTTGCACAGAGTGTCAGTTTTTTTCGTCCGAAATTGATGCATGTAAAAAAAATTAATAAATGTTTGCATACTGACTCCGAAAACTTCCGTCTGTCTTTTTTTCTGCAGGAACAGGTTTGATTTTCTGCATTTATTTGCATCCTTCCCTGTGCGTGTGTGTGTGTGTGTGTGTTTCTTTAGTGTCCCACTCATACTGCCGACCGCTGTTGAGGATCAATTGCTTTGCGTAAATTAGTGCCCTTCTTTTTATTGTGTGGTTCCAGAAAAGAGAGCAGCGTATCAAACTGGACCACCAACATCCTGAAATACATCTGGGAGCGATCGGGAGCATTCTGCAGCTCCTTATCAACATGGGTAACTCTCCTCGCTCTTGTCTTGTGTTCATATGGATGGAGTGAAAGAAGCACAAAATCGACATCGCTGCTCGATCACTCTGAGTCATGAGTACAAGACATTTTGTCTAATACTTCAGATTTTCGCCGTTAATAGGAAAATAAACGCATCGGACTCAGTGTGCAAGGTGTCTGTGTGTAACGTTTTAGTTTTTTTTGTGGATTACGGATCCAGAAAAACACGTTGCAGCGGATTCTGAACTCTTTCTGGAGCTGTAGAGACTTATTTCTGTGAAAGATAAACGGGAGGACACTCAATAAATGCTTTTCAAATATTCATCCCAATAAAAGACAAACAGATCTTATCAAAAGTGGGGTTTTTTTAATTGAACTTAAACTGAGAGCTCTCTTACGTCTTCTTACAGGACAAGAACAAAAGGACAAACAAATGACAGGAAAAGATCTAAATCTGCTGATCATCTCTGAGCAGGACGTAATCGTTGCAGCTCCGAGAGGAGGGTCGAGGGAGAGGATAAAGACTGATCGATGCCCTGTCACATGTCAGCCAGTGATGGAGAGACAAGAGTAAAGAGGACAAACCAAGCCTTCCTTCACCAACTCCTCTTCCTCTCTCCCGCCCTCCGTCTGCAGTGATGTTGAGGATGAACGACAGCAGGGTGGAGTATTGAGATTGATTGACGGGAGTGACAAGAAGCATCGATCACTGTGTCACTCTGGTTTTGTTGGTCAATTTCTCACTTGCCGCCTTCTTCATCTTGGTGGGAGACTTTGGGGGCAGACAGACAGACACACGGAGGGGAGGAGAAACCACAGGGGGTGAGCACTACTCCATGGCCTCCTGGTTCTCTTGGTCTGCACTGATTTCCTCGCTGGCCTCTTTGCCCTCCTTGCTCCTCTTGCTCTTCTTGTGTTTGTGCCTCCTGTGGCTGTCGCCCTCCTCGCTGTCATGCCTCCTCCTGCTACTGCTGCTAATGGAAATATGAAGGATGCAAGTGTGGAAAGGGAAAAGGAGGTGAGGAGGGGGGAAAACACAAGACGGAGGGTAAAGGGCAGGAAGGAAAGATGAAAAATGTAGAAGAGAGAGACAGGGATAGAGAGAGGGTGGACGACAAATGGGTGACAGAGAGGAAAGGTGACGTTAATAAAGAAAGTACGTCAATAGCACTTTTCACACATGCACTCCTGAGAATTTCTGGAAAATTTCAAGTTAGAGTTTGCATGAAATCCTCCTGAGTTGTGATTCACACTTATCCCTCACAGCGTGAAGTTTTCTGTCAGGCGGAGGGCAGGGGGTCTCAGGAGGCATGAAATGACGTTAAAAAGAGGCTGCAGAAATCCAAGTGGGCAGACGAAGCTACAGAGTCCAGCGCTATAATGTGACGATGTTTTGCCTAACAAATGCTAAGTGTAATTTGACTGTCACAGTGTCATTGAAAGAGTGGAAAAAACACACGAGATAGCAGAACAGAGTAGGAAGCAGCTCCATTACGGTCACAACGATGGCTGGTGTTATGATTTAAACATCCTCACATGCTGCGTTCACTCATCTGCTCACACTGACTTCACATGTTCATTTTATTAAGCGCTGGCATAAAAACAGTCTGTGAAAACTCGAGCTGTTTGCAATCTCCTCAATATCAATGCTAAATGTAATTTGATGTATTCAAAGGATTCTGAGGTAAGACGTGACGTAAAAAAAGATGCGGAAGTAGCAGACGAAGCAGGAGTCCGCTACACGGCGCTATAATGAGAATATTTGCCTTTTTATCAACGCTACGTGTAATCCAACAGAATGACATCATCAACGACAGAGCGGAGAACGACATACTGACGAACAGAAAACATAATGCAGCCTTTTAATTACGTGCACGGAGATCGTAATGGTCGCGTGCAGACACTCTATGCACCGTGCAGCAGTCACAGTATAGAAACGTCACTCCGCTCCTATTGGCTGGAGCTGAATTCTCCAGAGAATATCCTGCTGCGTTCTCACATCAGCTCACTCTGACTTGCTACGTAAAAAATACTAGGGGTCTAGCAGGAGAAACTCCGGGTGAAGTCCGAGTGAAAATTCGGCTGTTTGCGTTCACACATACAGCTCCTCCGGGTAATATCAGGAGTTTTTCTGGAGAAAGTTTGAAAGCCCTCATGCTATGATAATAAAAGAGTTGCGTAGTAAATGGAAGATGCATTTGTGTACCTGCGGGAGGACTTGTGACGCCCCTCTTCCTTCTCTCGATGCCGCCTCTCTCTGTGTCTCTCCTCTTTCTCCCGGCTGGCCCGGTCCCGATGTCTCTCTCCGTAAGCTCGCTCCTGGTACTCGCGGTAACGATACCGCTCCTCCTCGCTATTAAAAGTTAAAGAATAGAAGCTTTCGTTGATTTTGGTCTTTGATTTTTCCTCTTTGTTTGTGTGTGGGTGTTTTAGTCCCTCTCACCTGGTGTAGCCCATGGCTGACGGGCTGTGCTCCCTCTCTCTCTCCCGCTCATGTGTCCTCTCTCGCGGCCTTTCTCTTTCCTTTTCTCTCTTGTCGTCTCGTCTGTAGTAGTTCTCCCAGGGTTTAGATTGGTCCATCATGGGCGGCCACGGAGGAGGACCTCCAGTCATGGGTGGAGGGTAACCACCTTAGCAGGTAAAGAAAAGGGAGGCATTACACTCGGTGTAAGTTTTCAAGGTTTCTCCCCTTTTTGTGTGGAACCCGACAGCCACTAAATCCATCACACTCGACAAAAGTGACAGAAAAACACAAACAGGTCAACAAGCAAGTTTGCAATATGTGAGATTCTAAAGGAAATAGTTGATGTTTTCACTGTTTAAACAAATTTCACAACATTCAAATCTAATCAAAACATGTTCTGACGTTTGTTGTGCTGCTGAGGTGAGAAAACCAGACTAGGTTGTAAAGGTTTGTACCTTGTGGGAACGGGTAGGGAGGGACTGAGCGCCCGTCATAACCTCCAGGGTGGCCACTGAGGGAAAAAAAACAAAGAAAGCATGAGAGAGAGAGAGAGAGAGAGAGAGAGAGAGAGAGAGAGAGAGAGAGCTATGTCGCAAATTTAGATTTGTGTGGATCCTCTGAAGCTGCCAGACATCGTACAGTCTGCGGTGTGCCGGCGTGGACATGTGTGTTACCTGTCCATAGTGGGGATCATAGCAGGAGGGGGCCCACTAGGTGGAGGAGGAAAACCAGGAGGTGGGACAGTAATGGGCAACCCTGCATGAGAAGAAAGACATGGAAGAGGAAATACTGTTTGATTAATGATGGTTGCTTCTACTCAAATAAAACAAGAGACCAGCAGACAAAGAAGAAGAGTGATGATGATGATAAACTCACTGGGCGGGGGGATGAGGGGCGGTGCAGTGCTGACGTTGGGTGGCGGTGGGAGGAAAGGAGGCGGGGGTATGTTTGGAGGGAGGGGTCCAGGAGGGAAGAAGGTGGGTATCTTAGCTGGAGTCGGCTCAGAGTCTGATTGTTCGGAGATCACCTGCAACAGACGGGAGAGGTTGGCAACATGTCCCTTTGTACGACTTTCACGATGTGTTTTTTTGTGAAAGCTAATATTGCGATGACGATCAAATTGCGATTCGTTGCCCAGCCCTAATTGGTACCTGGATGTTGTTGCCCTCTAGGTTGTGTCTGCGGCGCCCTTCAACCCTGCTGATGGTGGCCGTCTGTCCTCCGATCACATCGATCGTACCGCTCGTCTTCCTGGAAATACAAATTAAAAAACAAATCAAGGCACTGAGCAACGTCTGACACAAAAGACACCTTCACACACACGCCGTATCAAACACCACTATACATGAACTAGCTAAGTAACACTGCTGAAACTTCTCCACAGACGTCACAGTTCGACAAACGTATGATTGGTTATTTATCTGCTCAGAGATTTTACTTCAACCTTCCTGACCTCCTTTAAAAACCTCCAGAGACGTCAGAAACATTTATGTTTCTGGAGAAGCCGTTCAAACGTCTCCTACAATGACGAATACTAAAACTATGCCTCTGAAAGGACTTCATGTACCTGATGATGTTCTGAAAAATATACATTAAAAAAATATATTTTTAAGGTCATTATCGCCCCGCGTCAAATCTAACCACGTCATCTCACACTGAACTCAGCATCTCATACAAACTGTAAACATTATCAAGAGGAAGAACCTTTAACAGGTTTTAGAACAGGGTCACAAATATTCTGTCTCCTCTTTTTCCCTTTCTACATCGATGTTTTCTTACATTAAGACACATGTAAATCAATCAAGAAACATGGGCATACACAGAGCATCACTGGGGCCTTGGAAGTGGCACCAGGAGTTTTTCTGTGGTCACTTTCATGGTCAAGAAAAACGCCAGGCCCCACTGCTTTTTCCAACATGAACACATTTCCCATCAGACCTTTTGTCGTTTTGCCGTGCCCACTTACGTATAGTAGGACATGTCCTGAATAGGCGGGCCAGTCCACTGAGGGGGAGAGATCCTACCATTTTGAAACAAAGGACAGGGAGGAAAGGAGATGAGAGTCACATCGGCCCCGACACACACAAACACATACAGCCCAGGGGATGCTGAAGGGGGACACTAGTAGACCTGGAAACCACCAGGTGTTTGAAGAAATGTTTTCACTGTGCAGTTTCCATTAAAACTCTCAAGCTACGCAGACCAGCTTCTTAAGATTTAGACGCTTATAGCATTTACTCTTATCTTAAATCTCCTTATCTGGCCCCGACACATCATGTAGCACACATTTTTTAAAGTCAGCGTCCTTAAATGCTCAACGTGTGTTTTGATTTCAGAAGGATTATTAATTATCAAGAGTTGGGCACATCAACGTAAAGAGACTTATTAGAAGCAAACATTTAGTGAACTCTGTCTCTGAAGTCTGAACTTAGATTGTCAAATCTTTCTTTACTGTGATTCTTATCGTTACCACATTACTGTTGTAGTCAAGACCAGACTAACCGAGACCAGAGTGCTCAGAGATCGAGACATTTAGGGATCGAGACCGAGTCAAGACCATGATAAATTTAACTGAAAATTCATCGTGTTGAGGGGGCGTGTCACTCACTTGCGGTCGTAACCGGGGGATAAAAATCTAATTCTGAATGAATTAAAGTTAATTGCTTAGTTTTTAGTTTATTTGAATCAGGGACAGTGTACAAAAAAAAAAAAAAACATTAGTCACAGAAGAGAAGAGATGCTTTGTACCAGATTTAGCTAACTAGCTAATTTCCATCTGTTGTCCTTGGGCAGGTGATGGCAAGAGTAAAACACAAATCAACCTGACCTGACCTTCAGGTTGAGAGACGACGACTCTACCAACTGAGCCACGAAAAATCGCCCGTCAGTGGGGGTCATCAAAGTTTAAAAAACCTGACATCGTGACAACCCTTCTTTGTACACATCACTTCATGTGTTACATGTGTTGTATAACAATATGTTTGAACAAGTGAAGATGAGAGCAGAGGTGTTACCTGGTGACCTGACTGACAGCAGACTTATACATGTTGACAGGAGACGTAAAGTCTGGCTTAGAGGTGTGAATAGGTAAAATGGACATGTCCTTCTCATTGCCTGTCCTGCCCTGCTGAACCTTCAAAAGAGAAGAAGAAGAAGAAGACGCATGTCAATGCATTTCATGATCAGGGATGTTGTTGGCAGAGGATGAAGAAACTGGAAGTACATCACAATGTGGCATCTAGATACTCTCAAAGTTCTGTTTCATGGGGACTTTAAATAACGCTGATTTAAAAAAAATGATAATATCGATGTCCGGCCCTCGCTGACATCGTTCCCTCCCTCTGAAGTCTCTGCCTGTAAGCGTCTCCTCTTTTGACAATCTTCATCAGCAGTACGTTTCATTAAGTCGCCCAAACAACACAACTCCCGTTTAAAAAAAGTTTCATTGACATTTCCATTCTCACAGCAGGTGAGCCTCGTGTGGGGAGGCTTGTAATTGATGACTCAGCATAACTAAGAGACTGCAGAATGACATCAGCTGTATATAACAGTTTAGTCTGTTTTATTTAGATATTTTAAAGTAAACATTGTCGTAAAATTCTACATATTGTACGATTAACGTGTTACCTGTGTTTGCAACATGTCTTTCCTGAATCCAAAAAAGTTTTTTTTCTGCACTAAATTGGTTCTAATTATTTTGAGGTTAGCTGATAGCTCTCTTAGATTCATTTGACCGCATCAAAATAGTTTGAAAGCAGTGATTTATACCCAGGCCGCCATCAAACCGGGGAAACGTTCACATGCTGAGTGAGAAAGCTTTGATTGACCCCGTTAAAAATCGGACTTTCCAAATGTATTTATCACGCAAGCTCATGTCACGATAACGATAAAGTCAGATTAACTGCGCAGACAGAGACTTGATCCAACCAACAGATGAGAGAAAGATAATTATGAAGAGAATAAGAGATTTGGTTTAACATATGAAGCATTGACAGAAAAGGACAGAAGTAAGCACAGTGGCTTCTTACTGTGATCTTGCTCGTCACAGAGCCGATAGTAGAGACCTCCAGGCCCATGCGCAGCCTCTTCTGTTTTTCACAGTAAGCCTTCCATGTGTCCTCATTAAAGCCGTAGTTAAAGTAATCAGACAGATCCGCTCCTAGAAACACAAACACAGAAATCCTTTTTAAAGTACTGCCCATTCCTTAAAGGAAACATTTTTACATTTTATAAGCTACACACACACAGACGGACCTGGCTTCCTCCAGGGTTTCTCCTCAAACGACTCCATTTCGGCCTCCAGCACTGGAACCCCGTTAATGTTTCCAGGAGCATCCAGATCCACTCCCTTCAGCTTGGCTGCAATTAAAAATAAACACGTTACAGTTAATGATCTCTTCATGGCAGTCTGTGTATAATTAACTGTGTTCAAGGTGTTTTTAGCCGACTAGTGCAAAAAGAAGACGCTGTTTTTATCTGGTCACCTTGTCCATATGGTCTTGAGCCCGTTGTCTTTATGTTGAGATTGACGGGTGGCGCTCCATACGTTCTGAAAGAGAAAAAAAAAACGTAAGAAAATGTTCTAAAGCCGTCACATACATAACGTAAAATATGACACACAATATGAGACGAAGCGTCTCCATCTGCAGGACCTACGTGTATTGCGGCGCTCCAGTTTTTATGTCTCCAATGGTAACACGGACGTCATCGTCGTCATCATCACTGTCGCTGTCACTGTCAACGTCCTCACCTGCTGCTTCCCCTGTGGCCTGACACACACAGAGGGAAAACACAAGTGTTAGATATCCTTGACGGGAGACGTTACATCCCTCGGAGGAATGCAGTGCGAAAAAACTGGACGATGATCGTGCATTATATTTACCTCGGAGGCAACACCGTTCCCTGTAGCGTGTTCAGTGGCATCTTCTGTTGACGCATCAGCAGGTGCACTGCAGATAAAGAAACATCAGAGATAGTTTGCAGATGTTTTTGGGTTTAAATATCCATCCATCCATTATCTTTACTGCTTTTACTGTTCGGGGTCGCTTGTGGGCTGGAGCTGAACCTTTGTTTGTAACTTGACATCATTGTAAATGAGGGACACCTCAATGACTTGAGGCTTAAAGAAAGGTTTGCAATAAAATTAAGTGAATTGTACCTGCCCCTCCATAGGTATACCGGTGTCTCCTGAGTTTCCCAAATCAGCAAACACACATCAATGTTTATACACGTGTAAAGTCAAAGTTACATACTCGCTTGATGCATTTGGTTTGGCCTCCTCGTCCTCATCTTTGCTCTCAGACTCATCTGAAAAAAAAAAAAAGCAAAACAGTTATTTCAACAGTAACCAGACATGGGGCAAACTCAGCCACTGCTCCATGTTCAACCTCTTGAACCAAATCAAACACTCAGTGCTATCTAAATACATCACAAAGGTGGTTTCAATCATGTTATTGTCAATCATACAGCTGCGTCAATAGCAAAACCTCTCAGGTGCTACTAGCTTAGCTTCAGAGCTAACTCTAACATTAACGCCATAGCAACCTGGGTTGTTGGTTTAGTTTGCGGTTTATTCACACAGCAAACACACTAATACGTGTCTAATTCATTCAGGAGGAGTTGTGTTGTGCGGAGAGTCCACTTGTTTTTGTTTTTTACCTCCATACAGCCATTCCTCCTCCTCATCACCGGCGCTAGCATCAGCGGTGCCTGTTTTGTCCGCTTCTTCGGCAGACATGTTTTACGACACACGAAGAAGAGACTCACAAGAGAAAACTACTGAGCGCAGATTTACACGGACTGTTACACTTTCTCCCTTCAACGGGGAGCCGCACTTTGATAAAACAAAACAAAAACTGCATCCATAGATTTATCCCAAGCCTCTGCGATCCCGTGTAAACCCGGAAGAGGTTGTGAATGTCCCGCTTAGGTCAAAGAGATGGGGCAGAAAAATCACAGCGCCCCCTGACGGAGGAGGAGACACACTGCGTTTATTTTATTTTTTCCTTTACTGAACAACATTCCGATCGGGAATCCAACATTTTGCAAAATATATACTTCAGATACAGCAGATTACGGAGCCTCTGAAAGTACCAAAAAGTAAAAAAAAATATAGGCCTATATATCTCGTGCGCCCAAGTTCGCATCTTGTGTGCACACGTTAGAAAATTACAAAAACAAAACAAGATAGGCCTAATTATGTTGTGCACATAAGATAATTATAATGAGCAACCAAGTTAATAGTTAACTTTGTGACTCATGCTTAAAGGAAATACACCTTAAGTGCTAAGGCAGCTAAAAACGATGATGTTTAGACAGGCCTATGGGTAATCATGTCCACCCCGTCTACCTACTGATCTATGTTTTACTTTGCAAATTATTGTTCCTGGTCATAGCAGGATGTTATTATGCCGGTCCATGAAGTAGCCTAATTGTTTGTTCCTGTTTTTATTATGCTTCTTCTCTGGTGCCTTAGTCAGGAACAGCCAATAGGTGCAACAGGGAAGGACTCGCACACAGAGAGCAAAACAGACAGGAGTCTTGTTTGAGGTTATTCTTATTAGAGCTTAGTCGCCTGAACAGACAAAAGTAATTGTTGCAGACGTTTCAACCCATCTTGGACTTTTTTGAGGCATGCATTGAGATTCCCTCTAAATGTGGTTTACTCCACAGGTGCATCTCTGTGTGCGAGTCCTTCCCTGCAGCACCTAATGAACTCTAAGTTACCATTCTGAATCCTTTTTATAGTGTCGGTAGACTAGAAGCAGTCATTTTACATTTTTACTCTTTCTTGTGGGGCAAAGACTTGGATCAATTATGCTACGTTGGCCTGCATGCGCTGGGTGCAGATGCCTTAAAAATGCTTCCGTCCCACCATCGGACACAATTCATAAAAGGCTGCTTTGTTGTTGCTCTTTTTTTCCTGTGTGCAGGGGCTGGCAATGAGGACAGGGAAGGGTGGAGGGAGCTCGATGTGGTCCGATGCTCCACATGGGATGTGGATTATTAAATTATTGGGCCCTACACCTTGGAGCTGTAAAAAATGAGCCGCAGCACGGCACACACCTTTACCATGTTCCTCAAAGTAAAGATGACTTTCACAAGGTAATGTGACTGAATCCCACGACTCCCCTCCAAAACATATTAGCAGTCATCCTTTTATGACACAGTGGTTTAGAGACTCCTGACCATTTGGACCTCCTGGGCCTTTACCTGCTGATCCAGGAGCCTGTGAAAATGAGCTCCATGGCCGGTCGGTATTTAATGGAGCATAAAAACCCTCGAAACAGCTGACTTCATCAAAATGTGGAGACCATTTCTTAAATATGTAAATATCTATGTGTCTGCCACTTTATTTAGAGGTGTTATATGAAATATTTGAGATGTTAGGACCTAAAATTTGTGATTATTGTTGTGATGCCGAGCTAAATGAATCAAAGGGATGCTTAATATTTGATAATCTGCCTGTTTTGTTCTCTTTTGTGCTCTTTATTTACAATGCTGAGCTGTGTGGTGTTTTGTTTTAACCTCGGTTTCTCTTTGTCTTTATGGTTCAATTACACGTTAGAAAAAGAAAATGCATTACATGGCCAAAGGTCTAAGGAGAACCAGACATTAAACAAACCTGCGCTCTTCTGGAGGTTTGTCCAAAGACGTCAAGACCAGTCGAGTCCACTTTATTTATAAAGTGTGTGTTCTTGCTCACAGAGATGCACTCTGCATCGCTCCATATGTTTATGAAATCAAGCAGCAGCTTGCAGGCTCATTATAAGCTTGATTGCTGCTGTGGTTCTGTTAATGCAGCGAGGACTGTTAATGCATTTATGGCCATTGACCAGTTAAGTGGAGGCCACTTATGTTTTGTCCGAAAGCGATGAAGGAGATCCGTGGAATCTCTCACTCTGTCTTTTCACCACCACTTAAGCCATTATCACTTCCTTATTCAGTGGTGATTATACAGAGGCGGGACGACATTCACACAAATGTGGAAATGAAAGGAACAAGCATGTACACCAATATACAAGGATACATGGATATTTACATTAGCATGCATGAACACAAACATTGATTCATTTTCCCTCCACGTGAGAACAGCTCAGGGATTCATATCACAAGTAACCACTGTATCACACCGTGTGCAGACTTGTGTGTGTTTACAGCACACTCACACATAAACGCAGACACACTCAGGGAGGCAGTAGAGAGAGGGGGATGCCAATGGTCTCTCAGTTAAACTGATCATGGAAATTGCATTTATCTCGTTCAGTCTGCCTCTCCCAGCCTTGTCTCTTTTACAATCTGCTATTCCTCACACATCCGCCTTTGTGATCAATGTTTCCTCCCCTTTTTATTCCTTATGTGATGTTTTCCCTGATCATCTTATCTTTTTATAACTCCAAAACGCCCTTTAAAAGTCTATTTGCTGGGTTTGCTAAACAGAAATAGGTAGTTCTGGGAAAGTATGATAATTCAGACAGCATAAAGCAGTATAGGTTGAGCTGGGCTGAGCTATAGGTTGAATTTCAACAGTTTCTTGCTTCGTTTATGTTCAGAAAACATACCTTTAAAGGAAGAATGTGCAACTTTTTGATCCAGTAGATGTCGCCCTAGCTTGAGCACCAGCACTAAACCAAAACAAACTGCTGTTTGGCGACACCTCCTCTATTCTGAAGCCTCCGCTCTCCTCCAGCAACACACCTCCAACCACTCTCCACTCACGTTCACACGAAGGAGTTATGAATTAGAATGCACCATAATTAAGCACCACTAAGCGCAAGCGGGCGGACAAAATTGTCCTTTGCTCGAGCTGCAATTGCCTGCGATCTGCATTGTTGTGTTAGCAGGCTAATGTTAGCGCTCTTTAGTTAGCTTGTAGCTTCATATTGCACATACATTGACACAGAATGATCGTGATCTAAAGACACTTACGTGACTTCCTAATAAGCAGTGAGTATGTTCTTCTTCTTTTCTCTAGTCCTTGACTAAAACAGTTTTTATACACAAGGCCGTCCCGTCCATGTAAACATGATGTAAACACGACTCTGACAACAATATACAGCTGGTGGGACTCACGCTTCTCACTCTTTGTAGACAGTCATGACTTAGGGAGACATCTACGGAGGAGATACTAGATTTTGTGTTGTATTTATGTGTAAAATGTCGCACATTCTGCCTTTAATACGATTTAAAAATTATGCAAACTTATTGGATTGCCTAGAAAATCAATTGTCTAACCCATTGGTTCCTCACCTTTCATCCTTGGAGCCCCCCTAATTAAGAAAAGCTGAGAAAAGCTTTCTGTTATTGTGTCAGTTTTTGATAATAACCTTGCTTGATTGCTAATTTGTTCTGCACACGTCGCAGAAACTAAAGCAGTTTAACTCAACAGATCTGCAAAGTGATACTTCCTACGTCGCTGAAGGTTAAAGAGTTCAGTTGTTGTTGCAGCTGTAGGCTACTGTACAGTGCAGCAATTAAAGGCCGTGGTAATGGTGAGAACCACACGAGCACAGAGCAATAAGAAAAGAAAAAGAGGAGGCAGATCTCAGAACAGTTTCATGTGTTGTTCCTCTGGTTTCCCCTCAGGCTGCTTTGACATAATTCACTGATTCTCTTCACTCCTTTTTCCCATGACTTTTCCTGCTATTCTTCTCTCCTCTCGTTTTCTACCCGTCTTTGACCTCTCTGCTCCCTTTGCACCATGTTTGTCCTTATTTCTTTCTCCTCTTTACCCTATCATCCTGATTTTGTCTCCTTGCCTCCTCCTTCTTCCCTGCGTCCATCCTTCTCTCCTTACGCTGGATTAGGGCGGCTTACAGCACAGTCGATACTAATCAGCTTTATCTAGACAGAGGGCGATCATTGGGCTATCAGTAATTACACACGGTGATATAAGCTTACTAAGATATGTGGCCTGGCACATTTTCAACCCACATCATCTGTTTGGATCAAACATATGGTTGCTTTAACATTGTGATGCCATATTAGACAGCTTAGGCGTGCAGTTTCTATCCTTTTGTTTTGCAGCACAAAGATCCATCTGTTGTGAAAAATAGATGCATGTTTGTTCCCTGCTAATTCTGCAGAATATGAGATAATTGTTTAAACTGTGATTAGAGAAGCTGTATTAGTATAACTGATTGAGCTCTGAGGGGTTAGCATTAGAAGTTTTCTGAAAATAACAATTTGAAAAGCAGACATATGTGTTCCCTCTCTGATAATATAATAAGCAAACGTTTGGTAATTTGGAAAATACACTAATTTACATCCTTGCTGAAGAGAAGATTGACAACACGCTCATGTTTGAGCAACAAATATGAAGCTACAGCAAACAGCCTGATAGCCAAGCTGAGCCCAAAGACTGAAAACAGGTGAGAACAAGTTGTGAAGCTATCTTTAAGTGCAGCGTAATACAACTAAAGCTGACATATTAACACACTTTCTTCTTTCATTTTTGCAATAACTCCGTTGTAAAATATGACAGGTCAGAGTTTTCCTTTGGGTTCCTTCATTGACTATTTCTTGGCTCGGAGCTGTTGCCAGGCAACCACTTCCAGGAAGAAATAGTCCTGCACTACATCTTCCCAAAATGTCTTTTTTCTTCCTTTCTTTCTTTTGCATCTGAGGCTTCGTGTAGATTACAAAAATAGACTGATATAAGAATGATATATATCTTCCATCTTGGTTTATTTAAAAAACATGTCAAGCAATGATCTGAAATGCAACAAACATTGGACTGGACTGGATTCAATCAGGGTTTGACCATCCAGCTATCTCCAGCATTGTAAAATAAAGCCACTGCAGGAGTGCAAAAACACTGCAGTTCCACGAGTGTCCACTTGAGGCGGTCTCCGGAGGCCCAGGAAATTACACTAACACCAATATTAAAAAGCTTCACTTTGAGAGAAAAATTAAAATTTTCTCAGCCTTCAAAAGATGAATGTGGTCTGAATGGTGGTTTTCTTTAATCCTACATGCTGTATGGGGATAGCAGTATTAGGGAGAAGGCGGGGTTGACTGGCAGGTGGGTGCGTTGGAGCTGTTTGCCAGGTTGCTTAATGCCCACCTTATCTTCAACCCCTTTACTTTCATCTTTGCTATAACCCTTCTCCTGTTACCCAACTGATTAAAAGTTAGGTGCAGATTTCCAATTTGGGGTTTGCCATGGTTTGGCTTCCAAAGGCCTCATTAGAACAACAATATATACTGTATGTGTTTTTGTTTTTTACTACTATTATACTCTTCTACTCCTTGAGAAACCAATAGGCGAAGTCACCGTCTACACGTCCATGTTTTTTACAGTCTATGGGTGACATCAGATTGAAACTTGGGCCTTACTTTGATTGCTAACTTTACATTATTATTATTTTATTTCAATGGACCCACCTCTTAGTCCGACTCTTCAGTCGGTCTTAATTGATATGTGAAACACCACAATCAAACCATGGATGGACACTTAACAACCACACAGAGTGGGTCAGAAAAACCTCCTCTGCACTGACTGTGCTATAGGAAAGATGAGACGATGGACCCAGATATCAGGTTTATAATGTCCACTCAGCAGACGGAGAACAGTGTTGGATTGCGCTCAGCTCTCGGCCAATCATTGGAAGGAAAAACAATGAGTGTGTGTCCAAATTGTATGTGTGTGTGTGTGTGTGTTTTCTGTCATTCTTGTGTGGATTTTTTTTTGCAAACAGGCAGAGAAGGTGTACTTATTCGTGCCCGCTGCCTGAGGGTGTGAGATAGCTCCATTTGTAGGTGATTGAGTTAGGGTGTGTGTGTGCGTATATGTGTGTGCGTCACTAAAAAGACAGAGGAGAGAGAGAGAGAGAGAGGGGAGAAAGGGGAAGGTGAAATAGATCGAGAGAGAGAGAGAGAGAGAGAAGGAGGAATGATTTTCATTACGTAATCTAATCTAAGTGGCTATTTTTCTTGTATAAATCCTCTGTTGCCCTCTGTGAGGCCGCTGTCCTCATCTGTCTAAAAGCACTGAGTGAGTCACACACACACACACACACACACACACACACACACACACACACACACACACACACACAAAGTCATAGTGAGTCAGCCAAGATCTGCTATAGACGCTCACCTCAATAATGAATAATGTAATAGGCGAAGGCATATAAACTACTCAAATGACACGAGGACTCAGTGGACAGTAAGACATATGGATGATCCTGATGATCACACACACACAAACACACTCAGTGACATCTTCATAGAGCATGTGGTCAGCTGGACTATGGGTAAGTGAACAGTTGGATTACAATTTGACACCTCGAGGTGAGGTTGTCTTTTGTTTGAACAAAGAATAATCAACACAGGGCCTCCAGCTGGACAGAGAAAAGTTAAGTAAATTGAATCTCAATTTGAGTCCAATAGGAAACAAGCTCAATCAAAGAATAAGATGGAAAGATTGATACTTCTCTTAAGTCTGCTTGTTAATCAAGTGCTCCACAAGCAGACTGTTAGCTTAGCTTAGCTTAGCTTACCATGAAGTCTGGAAACGGGGTAAGACAGCTATCTCAGCTCTGTCTGAAGAAAACTATACACAATTTACCGACCAGTTTGATTATAATTTATTCAGGCTACATGTCCTGCAGGGGCCTTAAATCAGTTGCAAAGTCCGAGTCTACCCACTTTTAAGTGAGAAACAAAAAACGCCTTGTGCCGCAAACATTCAAAAACCCCTTTTAGTTATCACTGTCTGCAAGGAAGTGTTAATATTTCCCAAGCACATGGTTTGTTTGCTACTGTCCTCTCTCTCCCCAGGCTTTTAGTGTCCCCGCCCTTCCATAACCCACTCCTGAATGTGCATACCACAAATTAATCTGTAACAGCCCTTTTACAACCCACCACTGCAAAACAGTCTATTTTGCACAATTTAAAATGAAATCAGGTATCACAACAGGAATTGAGAACGGAATATACAACCAATGTGATCTAAACTTTGGCTCCACTTAGCTTTATGTGCACAGAGAACTGGAAGAAAGACTGTCCAAAGTTCTTAAAGCTGAGCTCCTGTTTCTGTGGGTGTGTTTTTGTTGAATACATTTTAAAAAATCACTGTGCATAATTTCTGTTTCTTTTCTTGTTTGTCTAGCCTAATTTTGCCATCATGTGCTGTACAAAAAAAAAAAAAGGAACTCCCTAGCATAAACAGAGCTGGCTCAGAACTGAGGTTAAAAATGAATCATGTGTGTAAGAAAAAAACACACAAAGAAACCAGTGTTTTCTCACATATTCTTATTTCTGGGGGGTCACAAAAAGAACTTTAAGATCTCTTAATAAAACTTGGTTATGACGGCTCTTAGGCCTGTTTTATTTGAGGACTACAATTTGAAGATGATCTTCTTTTAAGCTACTTTTTCAAATGACTTGTTCTGAACAGGTTCAAGTCTTTTCTAAGGACTGATGGAACAAATATAAACATTGGGGTGCAGGCAGGGGCATCTCCACAGGGTTGCCATTGCCCCTTGGAGAAGAGAAGAAAAAGTCTATCAAAAAATCACTTATTGGGCAACGTTAGGTACCAAAAGGTTGCCAATTGATTTATTTTTGACAAGTTAGATAGTGAACAATTTGATGTTCTGTTTACTTGTTATTTGGACTTACATTGTGTTTTGAGTCATTAAGGAATTAGGGCCTGTGTCCATTAAAGCCTTTTTATTTTTTGCGCTGGCAGCACTCACAACCTCAGTTTCAGAGCGCTTCTGTTGCCTAGTTACAAAAGTTGGCTCAAGGCACTTTCGCTTCCTTCTTTAGTGACCATAAGGTTTGTTTTAATTTGCTTCGTATCTTTAATATTTGCTTTTACTCAAGGAAACAAATAAAACAATGTAAAGGAATTGTATCCTGGCATTAGCAGCAGCTCTGGACCTGGATGAGTCAGATTAGTTTCTCCTCCGCCATTGTTGTTGACAAAGATAATGTTCGAAGCCCTGCCCCGTCCTGGGGGAGAAAAGACATCTACCAGCGTGGTGGTATTACAAATTTGAACTATTTTCAACTAATAATGCTGTGAGCATGGCGCCGGTTGGCCTAGTGGTTGGGTCACGTGCTCTATGTGTCAGTGTTCGTGGTCCTCGAGGCAGGTGACCCAGGTACAACCCCAACCCTTTCTTGCATCTTATTCCTAATTTTCACTTTCTAGTTTCCTACTCAGTCCACTGTCCCATCTGCATTAAAGCTCTCCCTTCCCAAAAAAAAGAAGTGCTGTGATCACAGCAACAAAAAACAAATAAAGCGAGGGCGTTCTGAACTGCTCTAGTTTTGTGTAGAAACCAGGAACTACCAGCGCAAAGAGTGGCATAGATGGACACCTTAAGCTAAGTAGATTTATATTTAGCCACTCTGTTGTGTTACTTTTCAAGTATACACAGAACATGTGTATGAACTTGAATGATTAGTGGAGATGGTAAACGTTAATAAATGCTGTGTGCACACACAAATGCCATAAGAAAATAAGTCTGAGCCACCCCAGTCAAAAAAAGCGTGGACACACCCCTGGGTGCAGAGAGCATGTGGGGTTAACAGTGTCTTGTTTTGATTGAGAAATTAAGTTGATTCAATCTGGGAAAAGTGAGACATCTTCGACAATCATGTTGATTAAAGCTGGGAAATATGAGACTGTAAGATGCATCACAAGCTCAGTGGGTTTCTGCAGGGAAACTCCTGCCAAGTGAGAGCTGTTACCATCACAGCAGGTCACACTGGCCCAGACCAAGAAGTGTGAGAAAAGACTGTCACGAGAAAATAACTGTATTGTTAGTCAGACATCCTGATCAAAAAGAACAACCACTCCTTTAGCATCCAATACTTTCATTACAGTTGCTTTTTCTTTATTTCTTTAGGCTCTGGCTAAAGAAAATAAGGAAGGAGATGGTTTGGGCAGAGCTGTGTGTGTTTTTTTTCCTGGTAGTAACCGACTCATCACCTTGGCCAGCCTCCAGCCAATGCGGGACAGAAAGGAGTGGCAGGGATCCAGCGCTGCACTGTGTCTTTAAGCTCCAGTGAAATCCAGCGAGGAGAGTCGCATCCTACAGGATCATTGTGTTTGTGCGCTCATCACGGCGGAGGGACCTGCGCTCTGTGTTAATGTAAAGAAGGGGATACGGTGTATTTGTTGGGGTTTTTTTTAACCACAGGATGGTTATTTTCGCTCTCGAAACACATGGAGTAGAGTAAAAAGCTTGAAAACCGCCCAAACATGAGATGCCTCTGGGATGCCTTTACCTTATATTTTATATTGCTGCCAACAGGTAAGAAACACACCTTAAAGAAGTCACTGAAATGTTGCTTGAATATTTTGGATCGTGATTTTTGTTCATGTGTAGGCTACTTTAGACCTTTATTACGCCTGTACCCCAAATTGTTTAACAAATGTTCATATTCCTTGAGGCTTGCTGTTTATTGAAAATATACAATGATCTAATTGTAGCCTACTTAAAATAAAACTGTGGTTTTACAACTAAATTTATATTTCCATCCATACATTTTCTAGCATTTTCGCAAAAGTCTAAGATGGCTATTCTGCTTAGAAAAACATGTCTTACGTTTATTAGTGTCACTGAGTGGTCTTTTTGCACTTTATTTAGACTTATTCAGGTGTGAAAAGCCGAACAATGCAGCATGTGTTAGGCTACTGCGCATGCTTGTTTTTCTTACGTGTTTTGTTACTAACTACAGTTATGGTCCCAACACTGTAGCTGTTGTCTGTACACGTGGTTAAAGTTAACATGAAGTGGCGTTTAACGGTGCAGTCCAATAACCTGTCAGGTCAAGTCTGCAGAGCATATCAACTAGGCGAATTTGCATAACTGTCGAGGTAAGAGAGGTGTTTGGTCTGCCTTTCCTGGAAGGCAACAGGTGTGCGTGTGTGTGTGTGTGTGTGTGTGTGTGTGTGTGTGTGTTTCAGCCACTGTTTGAGGACCATTAATAATTTAACCCACACAGGTAAAGGGGACTATTGTGTGCGCCCAAGCTCCGCAGCAGAAGCAACACACATCTTTTAACAGTCACACACCCAGCAGCACCTTGACATCTGAACTGCTCTGACTGCTGTGCGATGAAAGCTTTGTGTTTAGTCATACAACAGCCTCAGGTTCCGTGTGGAACCATTTGCTTACTCAAATAACACAAACAGCAACTCCAGAGCACAAACCCGAAAAGATTGCAAGCAGCCTTAAAACATACAAACAGTGAAAGCCAGCAGTAACAGTCGGATATTGGTATTTCCAAATGAGAGCTTATTTGCTTCCACATGTCTCTCCTTCTGGGCTTTCTCAGCCCTGACAAGCCTAAAGGCACAACAGTCACATGAAAATCTTGTTCTTGAAATGGCCCCTATCATGTGGAAATCTGCAAGCAAAAAAAAGCACAAAGAAAGAAAAGATAACTTAGAGGGGGATGGCAGTTCAACTGAAAAGAAAAATGTTGGTTTAGTTTTATGCATCTTAAGGCAATGGATTTAGGGGCCTTAATGTATGATTACTCAGCGGGTAGACTGCACATAATTATTGATTGTTCAATTGAGCCATAGTGGTCTGATAGCACTCTGTCTTAAGGGGCTTAGTGCCAATCATAACATCCTATTTAACCATCACATAAGGGACCATATTCAATTCTATACTGTACCCTATATAGATACAATAATGAGTAGACCACAGATAAATAATTTGCAGCTATTTTGATCAGGCACTTCTCAAAAAAGTCCTTTTTCATAAAAAAACAAAACTTTTTTTTTAAGAAATGTTCTTTGTCTTCATTCTTAACATAAGCTTTAGTGTGTTGTTACTTTCTTAACTTTTGGGATATAAAGGTTGGAATGTTTTTTTGATGTTTTTCCCATACCTTGTAGACGTAAGATTAGTGGGTATAACTATATGAAGACTAATGAAATGATCTAGTACCATGTGGCGTATTCACACATGCACAAAACTCCTGAAAGTTCCCAGAACATTTTCGAGGTGAGCTGCATATGTGAACACAAAAAGCAGAATTTGTCATCACAACTGTATTCTTGTTACCACTTACGTATCTGACTTGTGTCTGTAAATCCATAAAAATACAGATAATGCCTCCCGGTGTCCAACGTAACATCCTAGTTCAATCAGGACAGACAAGTGAATAAAGAAACTGATTTTTTACAATGGATAACATGGAAATGTGACATGACAGAAAAACGTTGGCGCTTGGACTCTATGGGGTGGTTGATGTGTTTGGAGAATGTCAATTCTGAGCATCAACAGAATAAACCCCCTCCCCTATGGAGTCCAGAAACTAATGGTGGTGGTGAAGCTGATGACTTGTTGAGACCGAATGGGTGAAGAATGGATGAAAAATGATTCTGCGAAGACAGGTGGTGATGGGGAGGTGGAGGGGCGTACAAAACGTCAGCATGAAGGAACTAAAGGCAGAGAAAGAATCATATTTAAAAGGGGAGCAGAACGATGATAGGCTGACAATGAGGGAGGAACGCCGTGCCATTGGTTAGATGAGCACCGCTGATGAGACAGCTGATTACCCAATGACAGCCCCAGAGAATGAAAGTGGAAATAGAGACAGACCAGATCGTGAGGGCAAATATAATGCCTTCCTGACTGAATTTACGCTAGCTTCATTCAAATGTACGCTTGAAGTTGGGGTGAGCTGATGCACGAACACAGCAGGATATATTCAGGAAAATTCACTTTGTATCACACAATCTTTGTTTCACGTATTTTAGCTGCTTTATATCCTTTTCTTCTCGCCAGAATTTTATTTTCCACTTGCTGTGTTTTCTTCTCTACTGTCCAATCTCTGTTGCTTTATTTGCCATCCTGGTTTTCCACAGCATTTTTTTAGGACATGTCTTGTCTTATGAGAGGTTTGGCTGTTCTGAAATGTTCAGGTGTGCGTGTTTGGACATAGTTCTTGTTATGGGTGGTTTTTGAAAAAACTGTTGTATGTATAGTGCATAAAAACCACAAATGCTGAAACTTGTACAAGCCCTAATTGCTGGTTTTGAGAAACATGGATTTGCCTTCAAGAGCACTCTGATGAAAACTTAAGATTCTGTGGCATGTAAACTCATTAACCAGATTATAAAAACATTTTTGTCTGAGCCTATCACTGACTGATATGGCGAGAAATCAAAAACAACATACTTCAGACATCTGGAAGCTCTCATGATCATAAAAAAATAAACATAATAATGATCAGATGTCTCTTTTTTCATGTCAACAACATAAACAAATTAAGATAAAAAAACAGGAAAAGGTTTTTAGTTCAGATGGTCATCTAAAGGCACTTCTATTCTATCTTTGTGGAGCTTTTAATTCATTGAGAAGTTACTGTAAGCAGCAGGGTTTTTTCCCATCTGGGCTGGAATTTTACCCAAAACTCAACTCTTCACAGACGACAAAATAAGCGTCCAGATCCAGCATACGTCAAACATACTGTACGTCCTCTGTTGCAGTGTGGTGCGAGCCAGTCATCTCCCCCAGCGGGCCTCATGTAGTAGTTCCCAAGAGGGGGAAGCTGGAGCTGCGTTGCCATGACAACGCTACAACGTCTGGCATCCCATCGAACCTGAGGTGGCAGCGGGAGAGGGCTCGCAGGCTGGAGGGAGAGGTGGAGGAGGGCGGAGTTGCTTATGTCAGGATGTCAACGGTGCAGGCCTACCACATGGGTCGTTACGTGTGTATCAACAACAGCACGCTTGAACATAGCTCCATCTATGTTTATGTGAAAGGTGAGTTTGAGGTGCAGAGAGGGTATGTGGTTGTACATGTGGGGCAACATCTATCAATCCAAATCTCTCCATCGCTCTTTCTATTACTCATAAGAAAACACAGCTCTTAATATTGTAAATGTTTTCTTTTTAACTCTGTGAAGCACTTTGAATTGCTTTATGTATGAATGGTGATCTATAAATAACCTTGCCTTGCTTCATCCCTGCAGACCACCAGAATGCATTCCAGCGCACCATGGTGAACGTCATCCTGGTGCGTGCAGGCGAGAACTGCACCATTCCCTGTCTCGTAACCGACCCTGAGGTCAACCACTTGACTCTGGAGACCTGCGATGGACGGCCCTTGCCTTCTGGTATGACTTACCATAGCAACCTCCAAAGAGGCGTCATCATCAGCAATGTGAGGAAGGAGTATGAGGGCTGTTACATTTGTGCGGGACAACTCGCTGGAGTCAAAGTGATGTCAAGCCAATACACTGTGGATGTGCGACTTGGTAAGTAAAAGTTTTAATGATTTTGTTTCCAAAAACTGTAGATCATCTCTGTAAAAAGATTGTCATATCAACCATTAATGTGTAGCAAAACCACGTTTGTGATTTAGCTCACAAACAAGCGGAAACTTCTGGTTTGTGGAAGTGCAAAAAACTGTAGTTGCCTGAGTGTCCACCTAAGGCAGGTACAGGTTCACACTGTACATGGGATGATTTGTCTTATTACGCAAGTGTTTTGATTTTGTTTTGCCTAAAGGCACTTCTTACATTTGCATAATTAGAGTTGCGGCTGAGTTTACAGATAGGCGGGCACTTTGTAGCTGAAGCTCTACCTGTTTGCCTGTTTTTAGTTTGATGTTGGGATAGCTTTTCAAAATATATCCCAACCGCCATTGTTGGGCTTCATGACTCCCCTTCAGAAACCAATGGGTGACCTGACAGAGACTATTTCTATGTTTTAAAAGGTCAATGGTGAGAATTGATTTGAAAATAAAAGGTGAGCTATATGACGTGAGTGAAAGCTACATGTGCAGCAGTTTATAAAAAGCCAGCAAAAGGGAAACTTATGGTTCCTCTTTTAAAGTGTAAAATTTCTGCCTGAAGAGATGGAGATTCAGCATTTGGCCATAGGGAAGTCTTAGGGTTAAAGGTGAAGTAAACAACACAGAATAAAGCTAGCTCTGTCTACAGTTAGAGTTAGTATGTTTATCAGTTATCAAACAAATACACAAATGGGTGGGGGCTCAATTAGCCTGTTTTGATTCACAAGGGGATGTTATCGACTCCAAAATGCCTTGAGGAGCTTCAACCAGGGGAACCAAACATGTGGTATGTTCAAGGCACGAAGTGATGCTGAAAAATGAAGCCAATGTGAAAGTGCAATAAACTCAGTTTTTTGAGTGTCCACTTGATGCTGGCTGTAAAAGCACAGGATGTCCCATTAACACATGTTAAAACGCCCAAAACATATTAACAGCCTGGAACGAATTTGGTATGTAGCTTTTTTTCTTTATTGGTACGGGGGTCCCATTTCTTTATAGCTCATCGAGTTAGTGTTTATGAAACCTTGAGAGTTATTCCCAGATTTACATAGTCAGGTGTTTTGTTGAGTAGACGGGCAGGTAGACGTTTCGTAGCATTTTGCCAGGACGCTTAAGGCCCGCCTCAGCTCCACCTGTTTGCCCTTCAGAAACCAATGGATGACATCACTGAGACTGCGTGCATATTCTGTACAGACCATGGGTATAATGTTAGGCTGCTAGCTTGTATTGATATAAATGATATCTTCTATTGTTATTATACACAGATGGTTAGCGTGAAATAAAAGTTTCGGCTATCTTGGTTGTTAACAAAAACGTGTTTGATGCTTGAATTGGCCGACCTACAAACTTGTAGATGCAACTGGTCGCAATTCTTGCAATATGCTAATTATCTTTTAGTACACCAGGAAAAACTAGAGTTGATGTTGATATCCTTAGACACATTTATAATGAAAACCACACTTCAGGCGATTTTGTTGAGCGATATCTGCTTGACCCACTGACTGAGACACATTAACATTGCTATTCCCTGAACTGCTATGGCTACAAATCGACTTCAGAGACCGTAATGCATCCTGCTAGGGCTCAGGGTCACTGCAATGAACAGTCCTCCTTGAACTATATGTAATGTAGATGTGTTCTGGGAAAAGCAGTTAAGCTCCAAAGTTTTCTTCTCATCTATATAAATAGTAAATGTGCCTATAAAGCATTTTGAGGTTACGTCAGTGGAAACTGATCATATTTCTGTTGGTCCCTGCGATGCATCAGCATTTTCAGTTTGGTCTGCAGTGGAAAGGAGACTAAACAGAGATGAGCCAAGACAGGCTGGGAGGTGTAATGTCCTTCTAACTGATGGAGAGAGGGAGTGAGAAAAAGAGACGTGAAGGAGGGCAGAGCAGAGGGATTAGAGTCCCACACTGAACAAAGCTTTTGTAACGGTGCATGAAGGCAGCGTTTAAGGGTAAATAGAATTACCGCATTCTTGTCAAACACAACGGCTGAATTGACGTCAGCAGGCTGCTCATGTTGGAAGTTATTCATTCATCCGGTTTATATGTCTGCAAGTGTCGCATATGCAAATACTGCACTATGGTGAGTTGCCATGGGAGTAATAGATATGCATTACTGTGTGTTTGTCCTTTAATGAACTGCTGCGAATCAATAAGAGGAGTCAGTTACTTCAAAGGTTATTTTATTTAACATCTCAGATGTTTATTATGTATTTTTCTCAAAGAGGACCAACATCGTAAACAATCATTCAGACTGATGGCTGATTATGTTGAAGGCCTTTTTATACAATAGAATAATTTCAGACTCATATGACATGCTTCTCAGAGCAAACAGTGCAAAGATCATGAACTTAGTGACCCAAAAGTCCTTGTGACTCCAGTTCAAGAGGAAATGCTTTGGGAGTAAATAGAAACAGTCTTTTGTCAGTGTGCTTATGTAAATGAGCTAACCACATTGATCACGTCTGATAATGTTGCCTCCTGATCCAGTGCCAGAGGTGACTCCGCTGGTAACTCTGTCCCACAAAGACACCGTCATCCTGAAGAAAGGAGAGCAGTTTGGGATTACCTGCAGCTCCACAAACATAAACCCGGATTTCAGTCTCAAGTGGGATTTCCCTTCAGCAGCGGTGAGCTTTGATGCATGTATTTCTGTAGGAACTGTTTGCCAACATGTAAGACTAATTGCAATCCTGGCTGTTTGGAAAAGAGCCAGGATTGCAATCAGACAGAATTAGAAAAAAATGTACCCTCAAAAATACAAAAACGTTCGCTTCTGAACTTCCGAAATATAAACATCAAAAAACAACAAGCAGAAATATGTACAACCAAAATGAATTTAAACCAGAAGAAATATAAAAACACTTGGATTGAACAAAGAACTGATCACCTTTGCCTCTTTTCCCCGCAGCATCCTAATGAATCAAACGCCTCACACATCCTGTCCGGTTCCCGTGGTTATCAACGCGCCACCTCACTTTTGATCCCAGCCGTCAACCAATCAGACTCTGGAACGTACCGCTGCCATGCCCACAATGAGAGAGGCTCCAGCTCCACAGCGCTGCAGCTGGATGTCTGCGGTGAGCGATTGTGATTATTTATTGGGTCATTGGTGCGTAAGGGGATTTGTTCTGTTCAAACAGCTGACAAGTCAAACATTAAGATTGAATACAAACTGGTTGACTGAGCGCTTTGTCAGACATAAAGTTGACTGACCAGTTCTGAGAAGTGATCTTTGTTTGTTACTTCACATGAAAATATTTGGGCACCATTATTGCACTTTGAAGGTTTCTTAGTTTAAAGTTGTAGAACTCGAAATCAGTCTTGGTCTCAAAACCGGCCTCGAGACCACTTTTTGAAGGTCTCGGTCTCGTCTCGGAATCAAAAGCATTTTTACTCTACCTTGTCTCGGTCTCAGACTGACCCTACGGATTTTAAATCAAGACCGGTCATGACCACCACTGAAAGGCTATTTTTCAACATAATCTCTGTGATTAGAAGGAAAACGCCTCTTCCTAAAAGAATGAATAATTTCAATCCATTTGAAGTTTGAATTTTGTCCCCCGGTTACGGCCACAACCTTCCCGGTGTCACGGTCTAAGTGAGTGACACGCCAGTGTCAGTGATATTTATGGTCTTGTCTCGGTCTCGCCTTGCCATGGTCTTGGCCTTGACTCAGTCTTGATCCCTAAATGTCTCGGTCTCGGAGCACTCTGGTCTCATGTATTTCTTGGTCTCGGTTAGTGTGGTCCTGACTACAACACTAGTTTATGGTACATTGTAAGTCATTAATAAAACACCTCAATTTTCTCTGTCTGACACTCGGTTAGCGATGTAAATATATATGCCTAATCTATCACCTCTCACTTTTACCCTTTAGTTTCACATTAAATTTGCATTATTAATATCAGCAGAAAATCCCCAAAGTAAAATAGTGATGAGGGCACATCATCTCAAGAATGTCTTTTAATCTTTGCTCCTAATATAAAAACAAAAACATAGTTAATAAAAGTGATTATTCTTTAGGTATTGTTTTAAATACATTTAATTAATTAATTTAATTTGGTTAAATACTAAAGTTATTAACACTTATTTTTAATTAGTGTAAATCTCTCTAAAGTAATTAAATCATGTATCATTGTTTAAGAGTTGTGCAGTGTGTAGTTACCTCATTAGAAGTAAATAAGCAAATAAAAAATGCACTTTAACCAACGTCCCTCTCCTTCTGTGCAGCAGCAGAAATGTTTCATCATCACTTCTAATTATATTAATCTGACTGAAGCAGACAAGAAGGTCTGAAGCAGAAAGCCACCAGAGTTAACAGAGAAAGTTCATTACCACCTGTGTGCTACCCGATATCTCCAACTGCAGTTTAAGGCTTTGTCCAGCCATCTTAGTCAAAGAAAGCCTCTTTGTGTTACACAAGAAAAGAAGAGGACCCTAAAACAAAATGTTTTTATTTTAATAAAAGATCAAAACTTCAAATCAAAGACTCTCTTTCATACTGAATTTAAAAGTGTTCATTAATACCCCAAAAGTCCTTGGAAAACAGGAGAAAGGCAAAACCACAAGGAAGAATCCAGAAAGACACAGAGAGGTTAGACGTAAGACTGACGCGAACAGGGTATGGTAAGACGTAATGAACTGACACAGACGAGAAGGAACACAGTGATTAAATATACACTAGGGTAATCAACAGACGCAGGTGAGACTAATGACACAGGTGAGGACAATCAGGGTGGGGCACTAAATCGCATTAGTAGGAAAAACACACAAAGGCAGGAAGCAAAACTCGACATGAAAAACCAGGGGCAAAAACTACAAAATAAAACAGGAAATACTTTTAAAAAACTTGGGAATACAACGTTGAAGAAACACACGAGGAATACAGGAAACTCTAAAAGCGGAACTTATAAATATTGAAATATGAGCACACACAGGGAGTGAGAAACACAAAGATACAGACATAATAACTCAGCAACACGTGAAATTAATAAAATACAGATAAGGAACAAATCATGACGGTTTATTTCTGATGTCCTCCAGAGCTGGGCTTCATCACCATGTTAGGATCCCCGAGTCCGGTCCAGGCTGATGTCAAAGAGGGCGAGAGCCTGAGCCTCAGAGTAGAGTTTGATGCCTATCCAGCTCCGAGTTCTCTCTCCTGGTCATACAACAACAAGAAGCTGCTAAACACCACAGAGCATGTCATCACCATCCACCGCCGCAAATACAGGTACAGGGAGTTCAACATATATTTCACCAGCAGTTACACACACATGTGCATACAGAGGATTTGAAATGCATGTTTGTTTTATCAGATATATCAGCGAGCTCAGACTAGTGAGGGTCCTCGGCTCTGAGGGCGGGATCTACATGTTCTCAGCCAATCACAAGGATGCATCTGTGGAACATTCATTCCACGTTTATGTCAACAGTAAGTAGCTCTCACAGTTATATTAAGATCACATTACTCAAGCTATCAATACATTTCAAGTGTTCATTATGTATCTCTATTTTCTGTGAATCTTCTCACCTTTTTTCCAAAAGGTAAGCCGGTTATCATTGCCCAGGAAGGCCCTGTTGATGGACAGGTGCGGTGCATTGCTGCAGGATACCCCGTCCCTAAAATCAGCTGGTTCTTCTGTGAGCTGCCCCACACAAGGTATCCCTAACATGTAAATCACAACACTTTTACCTGCAGTTTCCATAGGATCTGTGTGCACAGCATTCCTTCCCTGCAATGGTTCTGCCCTGTCCAATGGCTAGGGCTCCATTTCTGAAGTGTAAGCACAGCTATGAGCAGCTGGACTTGGGTTCACCAGATCACAGGAGAACTACAAGATCACGCGGGAACAAAGAGAACAGGTTAATTTGTCTTTCCGAGGTGGATTCGCTGATCATTTGGTGACTTTTTTGACGTAATGACTAAAAGGTGACGCAGGCGGACTATACCATCGGGAGTCTTTAGATTGCTTTTTATTTTGAAATTAACCAGATGCTCTATGCATTCCCTTGTCTGACTTCCTTTTCGGGTTGATTTGCTCTGTTCAGCTAGACGCGTGCTTGGAGCGGTGGCGCTGGCGGCACATGCCAGAGAGGGCCGCGGCGCAGGCAGTGGAAACATGAGCATTGACTAAAAAGGGCACGATCAGCTCTGGTGTGCTGAAGGAACGTGCCGCACACTGATCCTTTGGAAACTGTCAGTCAGAGTGTTTAATGTATTGCTTTCCTTAATGAGATTGAAAAGACTAGAAAGACGATGATGCAAACCTTTTAAATCTTCTATCTTTAATGTTTCCCTTCCGCCACCTGCACTCTTCCTTCACTTTCTTTATCTATTGAAAGACTGGTAAACTGTCTATATTCACAAATGACATGTTAAACTAATTAACACAAACTTGGGATTCTTCTGCGCATATTAAAAAGCCGTTACTGAACAGCAGCGTGTTCTTCTCACAATAATCTCAGACATGACTCATCCTCTGTTGTTTCGTCTGGCAGTTCCTCGGAGAGCGGGAGATGCTCGTGGGAGATGAAACAAAAGTTTGTTAAAAGGATTATATCATCTTATAGTCTCATTAGCATTCAGACTAATAAGCCAGCTGGCAGTTTTGACTCTTGGTCAAGAGCCTCTTATGAGTTTGGTTAAATAGGCGTCTGGCTTTTATGATGAGAACAAGTTTTTTATTAAAATAATTAAGTGATTATTAAATCAGTGAAGGGTAGGGCTGTGGTTGACAATGATGTCATAAATCATTTTTATTATCTCAGTTATGAGATATGGATTTTTTATTCTGGGGATAGTACCTTTTACTTTATTTACACAAACATCTTATTGACCCTGAAGCAAGAACAGGGAGTTCTCGTAGATAGGGCTGTTAGATACCAGAATTTATCGAAAATAGAAGTTCTAGGCACCCAGTATTGGGTTGTGTCTTGTTTTGAATGAACAAAAATGACAAACTCATGCACACTGTCTAATCTGCACAAATACATTAGCGACGTTTCTCTGTCAAATCTCTGAGGATTTGGGTATTAGCTGACATGTGAATTTGAATGGACCATCACTGCTCTCTGTCTCTCTCTCTCTCTCTCTCTCTCTCTCTCTCTCTCTCTCTCTCTCTCGCTCACAATTTAAGAAAGCAATAGAAAAAACTTCCCAAGAATTCCAGAGACAGAATGACAGAATTGCAATATTTCAACAACAGTACTAAAGGAATGTAGTGAGAAAGATTACCTGTCAGATAAGACGACGACAGAAGAAAATTGAAGTTGACAGAAATGCAGAAATGGAAAAAACTAAATATTCCCATTTGAGGAATAATGGAAAAATAAGATATCTAAGTAAGGACGTTTGCAAAGCTTTGTAATATGTGTTTTATCATTAACGTGTTGTACCAGTCTAGTTAGTCTCTCCTGTAATTTTGTAATCATTACATTGAATTGTAAATAATAAGGATTACTCTGTTGTAGAAGTTACAGAGGATAATGTGACTCTTGGCTGCTTTGTAACCCTTCAACAGGTGCTCACACCTTCCCAATGCCACCCACTGGGAGACTCCGGAGGTGGCCATTGTGACAGACTCCGCCTTTGGTAGGAGCGAGGTGGAGAGCCGACTGAACGTGACCAAGGAGCACGCACACTACCACACCCTGGAGTGTGTGGCGAGTACGGAAGGGGAAGAGGCCTATACCCTGTTCTCCATCAGTGGTATGACAAATGTTGTCTCATATGTTCAAAGATGATGTATTAGTACACACTTATGGTAAACTTACACACACACACAGACACACAAACATGGACTCTGTTTCTGCGAAGGCCAGGTGCGTGATATCTGGGTGCAGATTGAATGAGATTAGTGAATGCTGAGTGTGCAGGCTGGGATTATATGGCGTAGCTCAACTAATCCTCGTCAACACAAACAAACAACGGTGCTGCAGCTGTCTACTAGAGGCAAGGCAGAGCAAGTTTATTTATAAAGCACATTTCATCAACAATGCAATTGCTTCACACAAGACTTAAGAGCACCAGGGCAAAGAGAAAAGAAACGCCAGAAAGGACATAAGAATCTTTCAAACAAACTATGATTAATCAAAGAGAAGATAAACTGAAAGATGACTGAAGATAAACGCAAAGACGAGTTTTCCCAGGTGCTGCGTATTATTAGTAGCGCCTCTGATTCTCAGCCAGTGGGAATAGAAGATGCCCTGACATCTACCTAGGTCCAATGTAAGAGCAAGTATAATTGAGGTGAACAGTTTGCAGCTGTATTATTTTGCAGCAATTAAACTACCCCAACAATGATGCAACGTATTTATCAAAATATGAAAGGAAATAGAAATAAACTAGATCTCTTTCAAAGTAACAAATCAAATAGAAAAATCCCCAAAATAGGTTTCCTTAAAAATAAAATCTAGTCCTTTAATTACAGATTTGTGACTGAAGGAGTTTATTTAGTTATTTTGAAACTTACTACCCGTGTAGTGCTACTGATGGTTTCTTATCTGGTTTTCAAAGATTTGAGCGAGACAGATCTCCTCTGTGGCAGATCCTAAAGTTGGCCAGATTGCTTCCATGACCATATCTCTCTGGGCTCTTCTCTCGCCATCACTGAATCCTCCAGATTTTGTTGTTGGGCAAAAATGCCAAAATCAAAAACCGACTTCGGTTTCAACAGTAAAAGACTCGATAGAAAATTGCCCCTGTCGTTCACAGTTGGGATTAGCTTGTTAGCTTGGAATACAGAGATCACCACACTTAAAGGAAAACTTTATGGCATTTGATGCTGTAAAGTAGCATCTCGCATCCCTTTTACTTGATCTCTACAGAATGTGTAATGCGCCAACCTCTAGGGGGACAATGTAGATGTAAAAAAGAAGAGGTCCCAGGATGGAGCCTTGGGGAACTCCACATGTAATTTTTGTGTGTTCAGATGTAAAGTTACCTATAGACATTAAGTAGTCCCCGACCTTTAAGATGCTAACCAGTTTAGCACTGTGCCAGATTGTGTGTAAAGGAAGAGGTCGTGATAGTGTGTGTGAGCATGAGTGTTTTATTCTACCAACAAAATGTTGTTTACTTCAAATGTTGAACATATTTTCTGATCACTCGTCGTGTGTGTTTCCTCTCAGAGCGCCTCGTCCCTCACAAGCTTTTCACTCCTCTTCTCACCGGCATGGTGGCCATTGGCGTTGGTCTCAGCCTCATTCTGGTGGTGCTGCTCTATAAATACATGCAGGTAATGTTGTAGATAAATCATATATTGCAAAATCATTACTTCAAAGAAGAAACATAATTTAATCAGAGTAAAAGTATGTTCATAAATCTCTTGTAAAGCCCATAAATCAATGGCTATCGAAGCCATAAATTAGTTTATAGAACACTTTACGTTCATTTACATCCATTGATATGTAGTCTTACAGAAAAGTAAGCATTACTTTTTGGCAAAAGACCCACTCGTATTAACTGACTCATGCCTCCATCTAGATTGTGGTTAAAGTTAGAAACATCTTTTTGAGATCAGACTAGTTTTGTTGTAAGGATATTCATCGTAGAAAAGTGTTAGTAAGCCTTTTTAATCCACATGAATGTGTCCTAATGAATTTGAAATGATCAATCATCCATTCAGAGTGCACACATGCTGTATTTAAGGGCTTTTTTGACACTCTGATCATGGCTCAGGCCATTATCGCGCCCCCATGGTGTGCAGCCTTCGTTGCACTCAGATGAGTCAGCCTCGCAGTGGGATCATCAGGGGAAAGTCTAGACTGACAACTTAAGTGCATCGAGTGATCTAAAATGTTGTGGAGTGATGAGGACACACGTTTACTACACAATTATGTAGTCACACATAAACAATATAAGGAAGATGATCTAACAACTCTCTGTATAAATTCCTCCGAACTTTAACAGAAACCAAAGTTCCAAATCCAGTGGAAGGTGATCGACAGTATCCATGGCAACAACTACATATATATTGACCCCACCCAGCTGCCGTATGACTCCAAATGGGAGTTCCCTCGACAGAAGCTTCGCTTTGGTATGACAGCTTTAACGTGTTTGTTTAAAGTATATTCTATATGAGAGAAATCCAGGCGGTAAACAAGTGTGTTTAATTGTGTTTTATTTATAGTCCCTTCAAACTACAATTTTATCTTTTGTTTCTATGATGTCAGGCCTTGATGATGCAAACTATGAAACTAGAAGTTTGTTTTCCGTTTCATTAAATGAGTATACCACCTCTGATGAGGCAAAATAGCCAATCATAGTTCAGGATATTAGTGGGGGCACTGGAGTGGCCAATTAGACTTCTAGGGTGGCCCTTGCCAAAACCTGGCTCCGCCCCTAGTTTTGATACCATGGCAACAAATATAGAATTCCTGGGCACTCAATATTGTGTCATTTCTTGTTAAGAAATACCAAAAATTGCAGGTAAACTCCTGTCTAAATTGTTCACAGGAAACAGTTTGGCCCTTTTTCTTTCACTGGTGGAAGGTGTTGTTTGAATTTTATTTTTTTCTACTTTATTAATCCCTGAGGGAAATTTGAGAGACATGCTTCTCACACACATAGGCCCACAATACACACATGCACAAACAGGACCTGTGGACATGCATTAGTGGAGAGATGTCAGAGTGGGGCTGCTTCATGCAGGGAGAAGGACAGAATTGTTGGGGGTACTGTGCCTTGCTCACAGACACAGTGGAAGTGACCTGGCATCTCTCCAGCTACCAGACCAACTTCCAATGTTTTGGTCCACACTGGGACTTGAACCGGCAACCCTTCAGTTCCCAACCCAAGCCCCTACTGCTGCTGACTAAAAAAGAAGATGTGTAGTTTTTCAAAGCGTGGTTACTTTGGATGCTTTCAATCATTAAAGAAATGAAGATTGTATTGTTTAAAAACACATGGTATCAAAACGTATCAAAGTATTGGAACATTTTGACAACCTTAGAACAAATATACATACAGTAATCAAAGATACTGGCTTTTTCAATTAGAGAAAATGATTGGGTGTCATTTAGTTTGTTTGTTAATTTAACTTTTCATGTGTGTGTGTCCCTAAAGGTAAAATCCTGGGCTCTGGGGCTTTCGGAAAGGTAGTGAGGGCCACAGCATACGGACTCTGCTCTGCAGATACTGTTACGACGGTCGCTGTTAAGATGCTCAAACGTAAGTGTGTGTTGCTCTGTTTATTGTCTCACTCTCACTTCCTGTAGCCGTGTTTTTATCCTATGAAACTAAATAAATGTGTCATTGCCTTTGTTTTTCAAGGGTAAAATCTCCACTGGGGAATTAAGGATTTGTTCCCTCACTTTTACAGTTCCAGTTTAATTAATTCTCCTAAGACCACTTAGCTGTGTCCTCTTACTGTCTCACTTAAACTCGGCATGGAAGAATCTTTGAGTTGAGTTGCAAGTGATTTGCAGAGCCTGTATCATGTCATGTTTTTTTTAGTTAAATTGTTTGAATATTGTCTTTCCACTCATAAAAAAGTGGACAAATAGCAGTTATAGTGCTCTGTATATCCTAAACAGAAAGTGATTTCAGACACAGTCTGTCTCTGCTTGTCTAGGCAATATATGAGACACTGTAAGAGTTTATAAATGTCCTGATGATGTCATCCTAGCCAACGCTCATGCTACGGAGAAGGAAGCGCTGATGTCAGAGCTGAAGGTGCTCAGTTACCTCGGAAACCACGTCAACATCGTTAACCTGCTGGGGGCCTGCACCGTCGGAGGTGAGAGGAGCAGAAAGCAAACTGAATTCATTACACATGAAAACGAGTTTGATTAGGTCTGGACACTGTAAGCCTCTTCCACCGGCACATGTTCATTACATATTCATTGACTGACTCGTGTGTTACAGTGATTGTATGTGGAGATCCTGCACATGGGTTGATGTGCTGACTTACTCAAAAATCAAAATCAGATATTGGACAGTCAGTACCGCCGTGCTCCAATATGAGGACGTGTTGCAGTTTGACTGGTCGCAAATCTACTGTGCAGTGGATCAATATACTCTACCTGTCTAGCCCTCAGTATTGATTATAATGCAGCATTTAAATTAAGTTTCCACACAAGTAAGCATGAGTAGGTAATTAAGGAAAAGGCTCTCAGGATTAAAGATTTTTCTTGTTGGTGTTCGGCATGAAAATGTCCCAATTGAGGGTTTTTTTCCCAATATGTTCAAATACCAAAATATGACATACACAATCTTCTTTATCCCCATTGTTAGAGCTTTGTGTCTCTGGTTCTCTCTCATTGTTATTTGCTGTCATGTGCTTTGAAAAATCACTGAGAGAGGTTTTCTTTTACATGTCTGCATCCTGCCAGGCCCAATTTTGGTGATCACTGAGTACTGTTGCTATGGAGACCTCCTCAACTTCTTGCGCAGAAAGAGAGAGTCCTTCCTAAACTCCCAGGTTGGAGATGGTTACTATCGCAACGTCTCGAACCAAGCTGAGCCTCCAAGGTACGTTTGAATGTGTGTTTGATTAAATACTAATTGCCAATGCAAAATGGTTGACAACATTTGATGGTTTTGTGTGGGTGTGTGTGACCATGCAGCAGAGATATGACTGGCACAGGATATATGACCATGCGTCCCTCTGAGAAAGAAAGGTGCAGCCAGTCAGGTAGAAAGTCTTACTGCTCATTTCTTATCTCAAATTGTATCAACCCACTAAATGCCTTACACGCTGCAGTGAAGTAAATGAAATAATCTTTACCTAGATGACAAAGACGAGCTGTCTCTGGACGCCGAAGACCTCCTCAGCTTTTCCTACCAGGTGGCCAAAGGGATGGAGTACATCACTTCCAAGAACGTAAGGCGCTCACAGGCTGTGTGCTTAATTTATAGAGGAGTTACAACAAAGATTTAATAGAGCTGCTGCTAGTTTATAAATCATGGGATGGCTCAGGGCCGACATGTGCAGAGTTGCTTTCTGCTAATAGTGCCTCTGAGATCAGAACTTAACAGGTCGAAGCTGCATTTACATTAGATCCTTTAATGTGACACCAATAAATTCAGCTTTCTTGTAGTCTTAAAGTTTTTTTTAGCTCGTTAAAAAAGAGACTGAAATTAATACTGATGCCTCTGTGATTGATTGATTGACTGCAGAAGGGGAGGTGTCAGACAAAGTGAGTAACGTCACTCAATAAGTGATCAATTTGACCGCTAAATAAAGCAGGAGGAGATTTCCTCTTAAAACAGGTTATGGGCGCTCCTCATGTACAGAGGCTTAAGTTCTTAAGAGGGGGCTACACGGGTTAGAATCCGACATTTTGCTCCTGTCCTGCATGTCGTTCCCTTCTGTCTCTCTCTCTACCTGGTTTTTGACTCTATCCACTTTCCTATTATAAAGGCAGAAAAAGCCCAAAAATAATTCTTAAAACAACAACACATTACCTACACATCTAAAAGACAAAGTTAGCGGAGTGATAAACCATACTGCTTTGTCCACAGGGGGCGCCAGAATCAACACATACATGCTCAAAAGCGCTGAGTGAGCATGCATGGAGTAGAGCTTGGTGTTGGTGGTCTCTCTCTGAGCCCTTTGTCCCCTTAATAATGTAATTTGAATGTATCAGCAAATGCACTGATATTAAACTGTGGAGTATGTGCGTCCTGTATGTGTGTGGAAAAAGCTCAGTGGACGTCAGTTATGAACTTATTTATGCCGATCTTTTTAACACGACCTCTAAAGAGCAGGGACACTGCGTCACAGATTTCAGACCTAAGACCTGGATTTAGTTTGTCTTAGACAAAGTCGATTTCTGCGTCCTCAAGACAGAAACGCGTCACCTTTGTGCCTGACCACACCCCATTTTAAGACAAAGTCACGCCTTGGCGCTTACAGGGGTGCAAGTTCATTTCAAATGACAACTGCTCAGGTAGAAAACAGGAGAGACACCTCAGCTGTGAGCAAAGACACTTTGCACAAGATGTACATTTTTTTTTTTTTAAGTTTTCTTGGCTCAGTCTCTCCTTCTGCACTTTGGTCGCTTTAATTAGATTAGGCCCATTTAATGCATTAATGTCTAGACTGTTACTGCCCTGAAACACGACTAAAATGTTTGTCACTCGTCTCCTTTTGTCTATTTTTTTGTGAAATAGATTTTCTTTAATTTCCCTTGCTAAATATAAAGTGATACTCCTTTGATGTCTTGTGTAAATCACGTCTAATTGGCCTTTTTGTGTTTGGTTTGTAACAACACTCGTGTTGAATGAGCATGCGGTGAGTCAGCCGCACACTGCAGAGACTGGTTACGATGTCAGGACTTATTTCTGTGTGTGTGTGTGTGTGTGTGTGTGTGTGTGTGTGTGTGTGTGTGTGTGCAGTGTATCCACAGGGATCTTGCAGCCAGAAACATTCTGCTGACTCACGGCAGGGTGGCGAAGATCTGTGACTTTGGGCTGGCACGAGATATCACCACCGACGCCAGCTATGTGCTCCGAGGCAATGTGAGTCACTTATTCTTTATCCCGTCTTCCCTTTCTTTATTCTCTTTCTTGAATAATTCTTCTTAATGTTCCTGAATGCTTTACTCTACACAGTACTTAGATGTTAAAGCTGTAGGGATGCAGCTAAAGAAATTATTACTGTATTTATCAAACAAGGGGAAAAAATGAAAATAGTGAAAAAATGTTAAGACTGATGTTATCTAATTGTGTGCTTTGTCCTAACGAAAGGTAAAAATAAAACCTGTTGACATTAATTTAAAGGCAGGGTTGGTAATTTTCTCCAGATCCACTTTTTAAGATTTTGGTTGAAATTGTCTTTAGGTCCTTACAGAAATTAATAACTCAGGTGCTCTGAAAAAAGAACGAAGAAAATCCGTCATCTGTAGCAGTTGTAAGAAAGTGCTGTGTCAGCTGTCAAAAAGGGGTTTCTTGTCAATGCTCTTCAATGGAAAAAACTCAGTCTTTTTAAGAGATTTGTTTTCTATTAAGGAATGAAACTAAAGGAACACAGTCCATGCTGCTGTTGTGATCGCTGCTCTCCCTCCTGCAGGCTCGTCTACCCGTCAAGTGGATGTCTCCTGAGAGTATTTTCGACTGCGTCTACACCTACGAGAGTGACGTTTGGTCCTACGGCATCCTGCTCTGGGAAATCTTCTCTCTGGGTAACATTTCCAGTTGTTTCATAATCGCTAAGCTTTTAATATCATCCGTTTAAAACCCGGGGCTGTATAAGAGGCTCTGATTATGCTAAGCAACAACACAACTCAGTGGACTGAAATATGTTGTGAGATAAGAAATGCAGCTCCAGAAATCACCATCAGAGTGCACGAGAGTGTGAAAACTGTATGTGTGTGTTGCAGGTAATAGTCCGTACCCTGGGATGCAGGTGGGCTCTGCATTTTACAGGATGATTCAGGAGGGCCACAGGATGAACAGGCCTGACTTCGCTCCTGTTGAAATGTAAGTGTGTGACTATGAGAGTGTTCTTATTTTGGTTTCCCAATGAGGGCTGCAACATAGGATTATCCTTTCTCATCAGAAGACTAGAAAAGCGCTAAACAAGCTCAAGTTCTTTTACCATTTGAAAATGTAATTTCTGTATCTACAAAGCGTGGCCAACATCTTTTATTTAATTACTTTAACGTGTCAATACACAAACAGATGCTGTCAAAATAACAGAGATATTCACACAGACTTGTTCATTCATTTATTCCTGGCTGTGTATCCACACTCAGCGGTAGCCGTCACATTCCTGCATGTCGAGACTAAACCCACATCTGACCTCTGCAGGTATGACATGATGTTGTCCTGCTGGAACCACGATCCTTTGAAGAGGCCGTCCTTCAGGAAACTGGTGGAGAGGACGGAGCTGCTGCTGTCAGAAAATACTAAAAATGTAAGTACGAAACAATGAAATGATGGACGTGTTTTTCTTCAGATTGTTTTTGGCATTTTTTCTCTTCATTAGTAAATAAAAGTTAAGGTACAGATTAGAATGGAAACAAAGTTGAGTTATACGATGATAGGATTTTCAGGCCACTATGATGTCTCAAATCATATTTCATTTTTACAAGACTAAAGAATCGTAACTCAGAGCATGTTTGAAAGAATAGGAGCATCTGGTTCTAAAGACAATGGGTATTTATCAGAGAGGAAGGTTCTAACAAAAGCCCCTGTCAATCCACAAAGACCAACAGATCATCTCTGATACAAAGCCGTGTGTTCTTGTGATTGACTGAATATCAAACAGGAGATAGAAACAGTTAAAATGTCATTTATTGTTTTATTTTATTTTAATTAAGTCACTTGTACTCATCTTGCTCCCCTTAGATTTATCCCAGGCTAGTGTTGTAGACAAGACCAGAGCGCTCTAAGACTGAGGCAAGACAAAGACATTTAGAGATAGAGGCCAAGACAAGACCAAGACCAAGACCAAGGCAGGGCCAGACCGAGTCCAGACCAAGACCATACACATCAATGAAAACTCATCATCTTGTGTGCAGAGGGGAATATATTCTATTTTTTAATGCTAAAATGTAGAAGGCTACTAGGCCTCTTTACCCTATCCGATAACTAAAGGCAATTTTACTAATGACTACGGCAAACCTTGCTCCAACACTGCATGTCATTTTCTTTATCATGAAGCTTTAGCACAGAGTAACGTTCACTTGGATGTATGCATTGCCGATAGTATTTTTAATATGGCCCAAACAGAGCGACGCAGCGCCACGCGGCTCGTCGTTTTTACCCCGATGCGTCGACGGACGAGGAACAAGGAAGGTGGGGGCTCTACAAGGCACTGACACTCGCTTTTCTCACTCAGCACAGCTTGTTGTACAAAGTGGAGATAACGATGCATTAATAATATCCACATCTGTGGTTGAAATGTGCTTTAACTTGTGTCATCAACACTGGAGAAAACCTTTTTTTTTTCGGCTCACTGTGAGCCGTTTATTGACGAGCCTCTGTGTGCTGCTCCTCAATACAAAGCAGCACGTGTGTCCACCTTACAAGAGGAAACTGAAAATCACAGAGTAAAGAATGAAATATTTAACAGATGCAGTGTGGACAGCCATCGTGCGTGACGTGACACGACGTATAGCGCTCGCGGGCTAGAGGGGGAGTGGTCTAATTCAAGATTTTGAATAAAATACACCTAGGCTGATTACTTTTGTAAAACTGTTTAAGGAACATTAACATCCTCACGTGAATTAATTCACTCATTATCCAAAACATTTGAACCAATTATTTATTTATAACAAAATGACATCAGCGAATGGCAATCAAGCTTTCGAATATTGTTTTTATTTTTAATATTTGAATATAATTCGATTTTCAAATTTCGTTCTTGCAGCCCTAACAGTCACCCCTTTCATAAATACACAGGCCAATGACAGAAGACGTTCACACTTTCAGAGACACCTGGGAACATTTCGACTACGCTAATAAAGACTTAATTATTCATTTAGGTCGATCGTCAAAGCTTCCAAAAATCACAAATGTTCTCTTTCATATCATTACACTCAGTCATGCTACTCATAGAACCGGGGTTATATAAATAACCTAAAGTTTTGTTCTCCTCAGGTGTACCTGAGACTGAGCAACAACACTGGTCAACCGGAGCAGCAGAGGGCGCCATCACGGAGGCTGAGCTCAGTCTGCAGCACGACAGCACCCACCCAGCCTTTACTGCAGAACACTGTTGACGTCTTCCAAGACTATGTCTGATCCATGCACACACACACTAACAAAAACACACACACATACTCGCACGAATACAAACATAAACACCGCAATGAAACACAACTTCCCCTACCTCCCTGATCATTCGCTCCTTGCACCGCACAAAGTTCAAGAGCCAGGCACACCCTGTAAACTACTAACAACACATTCAGTCTAACTAACCTTCAGATGCTGGCTTTTCTGTACCACACACACACACACACACACACACACACACACACACACACACACACACACACACACACACACACACACACACACACACACACACAGATACTGTAAATAAAGGACCCTGCATTGGGCTCTCAGTATTGGCCTCTATCTAATCTCCCCGACGGTGTATTGATCTCTGTGGTTGGTATTTCAGGTGCACGTCTATATACAGCAGACTCCGGCACTAACATCAGATTTAACTGCACCCATCAGCAGCAGCGCGAGGACTTTTGGCTCACATTCAGCCTTAGATTACATCTTCAAATGCTTTGGGGAAAACACAGAATATAAGGACGAGAACCTGACCTTGGGATAAGGATTAGATAAAGAGAGTTGGTGTTGTAATGAGTGCACTGCAACTGTTTTTTTTATTGTTATTTATCAGATTTGTTTTCCTTTGAAGGGCCTTTTTTTTTTTAGTTGGGAAAAACACTTACATTAATTTTACGTCCAGATTTAAATGAGAAGCTGGAGACCACCTACACAGTCTGTGCATTAAGTATAGAGCAAGAGCCATTAGCTTTTCAGCCTAGCTAAGCATAAAGAGTGGAAACATGGGAAACGGCTAGCTTGTATCTGTCAATCTTTCAAACGCTGCTTGGCTGGTTACCTGATTTGAACCCAACTTAACTGATCCCCATTTAAAAATTCACATATACAGTACATACTTAACGTGGGCAAAGTTTGAGCTCATGAGGTTAAACGTGTGTTGGCGTAATCCCAGGTTAAGTCTGCAGAGGGCGCTAAACAGCTTGTTCTGCAAATTACACAATAGTTCCTCGATAAGAAACCAAGAATTTCACAAAAGCGTCTACGTAAGCCGTTGAAACACCTTAAAACAGCTGTCCTCTTCCAGCTAATGAGAGCGCTGGCAGCCCTGCAGCGCTCTGCCCTCCTGGAAGGCTTCTAGAGAGCCGGCCAATCAGAAGAGAGTGGGCATGTGGGGAGGGGGGCCTTAAAGATACAGCAGCTTAAACGAACCGTTTCAAGCAGAGTCTGATGTTGTGTTTGTTAACAGATTCATATATTATATAGATAAGGAGTTTTTTTGAGCTGCAAATCCTGCAAAGCTACTCTAAAGGTTTCACAGACTGAACATGAGGATAATATGGGATCTTTAACTAGATAAAGTGTGCATCCATTGATATGGTGCACTGGACAATACCATGATAGCACTGTCAGTTAAAAAAAAAATTGCAGCCCGTTCCAAAAACCCCACATTGCCGATTGGATCAAAAGCCAATTTGGAAATCTGAAACCCAAACAGTCCAAAAAATGAAGGACATGAAACGAGGCCTAACTGCTCTGAAAAAGCGTCTCCCTTGAGTATTAAATTTAGTGACAGCTGGCCCTGTCCATGGTGCTGAATTGGCAGTGAACGGCTCCAATTTCAAAACACGCAACAAAGTCTCTCACTTTAAGCACTTGTGAAGACCTTAATCAGCATCATGCAGTGAAAAAGTCCAGAACATTTTGGCCGTTCTCTGTAAAACAACACACGCTAAGCTAACTGGTGATGGCTGTACTCTCTATTCAATGTTACAGACACTAGAGGAGTATCACTCTTCTCATGTAACCCTTGGCATAAAAGCAAAAACAGTGTATCTCCCAACACATCAGACTGTTACCTTTACACCTTATTTAAGTCACAAGACAAACACGTGCCGAGAAGTGGCAGCACCCTTCGTCAAAGCTGGATTTTAAAAGGTCTTGAAAATAGAAACATTCTCATAAGACTCCTGATGTCTGGACAAAATGAGCCCGAGAAAAAGTGGCATGCAGACGATAACTACGGTGGCTGGGAAGTGCAAACCAAAATTACAAAGTGTGAAACCCTTTTGCAACGCTTGAGACAAATGCACATTTTATAAAACACATTTACAATCAGCTGAACCGTTTTAACCAGTCCCCAAACAAATTTACAAAAGGCAGAATCTTGCGGGAAAAGCGATGTACAAAATGCTGGAAGTGACCGAGTGAGAGGCCAAATAGTTTGTTTTGGGGTAAAGAGTCTGCGAAGGTGCTCAAAAGACGTTTTGTCCGTTTTGTGAAACCCACCTGAGACTTCAACTCACAGCCTTTCCGTCAAAACAAACTATTTGGCCTCTCACTCGATCACTACCTGGTCACTTCTGGCATTTGGTGCATTCCCTATTCTGTCGTTTGTAAAAAATGTTGGTGACTTGTAAAGTGTTTTGCCACTTGTAAATTTCTCTCAGCGCTTATAAAAGGGTTTTCCCGCCTTGTAAATGTGTTTTCTAAAACGTAAACTTGTTTTGTCCTCGGTAAAAGTGTTCTGCTTTTGTCATTTTGTTTTATAAAATTCTAAAATGTTTTCCAAAATGTACATTTGTCTGGAGCTTTGCAAAAGTGTTTCCACACTTTGTAATTTTGGTTTGCTCTTCCCAGCCACCGTAAGTAACTCCTAATAAAGACTTAAGCCATATATTGTGGAAGCACCTGTATCTAGTAGCTTTGAATACTGTGACCTGTAAAGACTGACTGGTGTTTTGTGGACGTTTGTTTTTTTTAGGATTAGCTTTGGTTTAGTTTATTTCATAAAGCCACGACGGCCGGGTGTTCATGGTGGACTGTGTGCTCTTTCTACTTGATTTATGTCAAACCTGTATGCAATGTAAATACAATAGAGATGTGCCTTTAGATTTTTTCATACTACTGAATATCATTTGGTTGTGACACGGTTAATGCTAAGAGGGCAGCCAGCACAGAGCTTGTGTTTGCTGGTTTTGAGGATCATGAAGTTTTGATACTGTTGGTTGACTTGTAATAATAAAGAAAGTACCTGTGATGGTAAAACCAACTGGAGAGTCCTGTGTCGCTCATTTTTCAACAAATCAATTACTTAATTAAGACAGCCCCAAATCACAGCACAGTCCATCTAATGAGACATTACATACATATCCATCATGAGTAAGCACTTGGAGAAAAGCTGTCTTTGAACGGGCAGAAACCTTGAGGAGATCGAGTCATTTGAAGACAGCACTTTGCAGCAACTGGATTGGCTGGGACTGCGGTGTAGAGGGGAAGACAAAGAATTAGATGATATAGACACAAACTCAGAGATACAGACAGAAAAAAACAGGATAGTGGAGACTTAAAATAATGATAAAAGTAGAAATATAATAGCACATTTAGTAATAACAGCTGTATACGAAGGAGTATTCAGGCCACATTAAGGGGATTTTTTTGATGACATTTCGTGATTACAATTCTACAATTCATTTAGCAGACTCTTTTATCCAATGTGACGTACATCAGAGAGTAAGAACAACACAAGAAAGGATCTAGGCATCTGATCCAACCTTCACAACAGGGCCCTAAGTCTCTAACTAGACTCTTCTCCTCTGTCGCCCCCCGGTGACGGAACGAACTTCCAAACTCCATTCGATCTGCAGAGTCCCTTTGCACCTTTAAGAAAAAGCTGAAGACCCAGCTCTTTCAAGAATACCTACGACCTTAATGAGGATGATGACGATGGTTTTGATATTATTGATGATGATGGTTTTATTTGATAACAACGATTTTAAGATGGTTTTTATACGGATTAGAGCTCTCAAGAACAGCCGTCAATGTTGTGCTTTGCCTGTGGTCACTTCCTGTCAGCACCTGTGTGTCTGATCGGACTCAAAGCTGTCCGTTTGCACTTCCTGACGTTGTTTCCTCTTTTGTAGATCCTTTCTTGTGTTGTTCTAACTCTCTGATGTACGTCACATTGGATAAAAGCGTCTGCTAAATGAATTGTAGAATTGTAGTATTTTTATACATGATAATTATCGTAGCACTTGGGAGTCTGTCAGGTCCACAGGAGCAGGCGGGCGGCAGCAGCGATCCTCAGGAAGCGATGAAGCTTGGAAAATTGCAGAAGTATATAAACTAACTAACATGCATAAATGGGACATAAGCGCAGACGGAAAGACCGCCATCTTTAGAGCCACACTACTTCATACGCTGACAATAAACAACAACAAAGAAAGAACAAGATTCAGCAGCCATGTGTCACGTATAATATTTGCAACTGTTTTTATTTTCAAATTGACCAATAGGGGAGAGGGGGGGTTATAATAATAGCAAACATTTGTCTTCAAAATATTGATTATTATTACGTTTGACGTTTTGGGGGGGGTAGATAAAGGAGCACAGTTCAAGAGCAGAAGGGATATACATACAGTACAGGTAAGCATAGCACCATTTGACACTGAATACTGGTGTTCTTCGCTTTGTGTATGTGTACAGATTTATACTAGGACTAGAACTCTTTAGAACCAAATTGTGTAGTGGAAAGGTGATCTGTGTATCTCTATGGAGGGGGGGAGGGGAGGAGAAGGGGGCCTCGCTGTCCTGTCTATCGTGACCAATTCCAAACATCCTATACACCTCACCTTTCATCACCTTTCAACTCTTTTTTTCAAACCCGTTGTTGTCAGGAGTTCGTTGCAAGATCAGAAACAGAAAGTTCGTAATGGTGAAACATTCAGAAGTTCTGTTACAATGCTGAGCCTGCAAAATGTGATTGTATTTCAGATTCTATAAATGGACTATTGAAGTGAGAAACTTGATTTTGTTTTCATACCCCTTTGTTTTCCTTCATCATAAAGCCTGTTAAAAAGGTCAACAGTTACAACATCCATTAGTCTCTTTAAAACACCTTTACATTCTTTGGGCTGGGTATCAGTGACTCAAACTAAAACATCTCATAATTACCCTTCAGAGTGATGCCTTCAACACAAACTCATGAAGAGAGGATCTACGTATGCGATGTGATGGGTGGAGACCACGCTCAAATAGTAAGCCCCTCTACGTTAAACACATCTTCTAATCCTTACACGTCTCTGCTCTGCTTAGTCGGACACACGGCCGGTCTACTTTATGAACTTCTCTCAGAGGGTTTGCTATTTGACTCGTGTCGTGATAAGTGTTCGGTGTGCAGTCTGTCATTGTGAAACAATAACGCTGCCCATATTCCTTTATAGCCAGTCAGGTGACCAACGCTCTGCATGGCCTGACATGGATTCTTTTCTAGTCACACTTCTGTTTCCATATGAAAATATACTGGGTTACAGTGACGGTTAAAACATGCATACAAACTCTTTCACGCACAAACATGTATTCAAGTTGAGCTGTCCCACGCACGGGCTTGCAGAATACTGAACCCAACTGGAGAGGAAGTTTCTTGAATATTACAATTATTTCTTTATACTGCAACGCAAGAACTGATTGGCTATCGCCAGGGGAAACCAATAATGACCCCCGAGTGATACAAGAAGTAGGAGACGCTATATTCACTCACACACACACACGCGCGCGCGCACACAAACACACACTCACTCAGTCTTTACTTTACTCTGAGACAGGACAACACATTCTAAAAGCTCCTTTGCCCATTATTACACTTCCTCCAATCCAAGGCTTTTCTGTTTGATATGGCTTTCATCTGTAGTAGAGGGGCTGAGCCCGATTCCATCTGCATTTCAAATGGAGCTGGACGCAGCCCTGGTTTAAACTGCTGTAAGAGAACTGAGTAATGAGGGGACTGAACTGCATGAGGGTTTCTGAGGCTGAGGAATAGTAGGAAGGATAAAACGCCGATGCTACACAGATTAAGTGAGGCAGTAAAAATGCTGGTACATGACTTCTTTAAATCGTGGTGATTTCTCCGTATTTGTACTCCATCTATATCACAGCCAGAATAACAGCATACTGTTACTGTGGAGAGTTCTCCCTCCACACTCTTTCAATAAGGAAACAAGAAGAAAAAAGCTTTTAGAAACTGGGTCAAATTCGATTAAATCAACACACCCTTTGCGTCACGTTTTCCTCCGGTCTCTGCAGCATCACTGTTTAATCCTTCCTGGTCTGGTTCCAGACTGAGGCAGAAGCAAATAACTTTCCACATTCCTGAGAATACAAGTACCATCCAGCAACTTCAAACCCTTACTAAGTCATTTATTATAAGACACAAGGGGCAACAAGCACGCACGCACGCACACACACACACACACACACACACACATACACATCAACCACGGACACTCGTGCCCACTCATGCACACAAAGATTGTATTCCCAAAACACACACTAGCTCACAGAATCACGCCACAGATTACAAACAACTAGGTCTTGACAGTGATTTACTGTACACAACCACATCAAGTGCTAAAGTTTCAGGAGGTTGAGGATATACTGTTTGTTACGTATAGGGCTCTCTGACTGTTCAAAAATAATCCCTACTATATACACACGCATGGACTTTTATTAGGGGTAATATCTTGTTGGAAAATATATCGACGCCTTTGAATAGTCTGCTCGAAATAAAAACAAAAACTATGTTATTGGCACTTGGAATCACTTAACCCGTTACACGTCCAGTGATCGTCCTGTGACTGGTTCAGTTAAACTGTAATGTAGATTTTCTTGCCAAACATAAATGTTTTCTTACAAAGTTAAAAAGAGCCATTTCTGTCTCAGAGACACGGTGTTTAAAAACACGACTTCCACAAAAGAACAACCCAAGCCCAACCTTTTTTTTTTTTAAAACAAACCGACTTTAAAGCCTTACTCTGGACTTTTTTTTTTTCAGAGAAGAGAGGGGGGGTGGTGGGCGGGGGGGGGGGGGGGGGGGAGAGGGGGTACTGAGAGAGCACGTCACTGCTCCCGTCTTTGACCAGAAAACACTTGAACAAAGTAAAAATTCAATTTTCAAAAGCGACTAATAAAAGCTTACACAGTTATTCTTTCCATGCAATCATATAAAATACTACATTTCTGTTTCCTGTTAGGCTATATTGGATATTTACACGTTTGTTTTTTTTATCATACAGTAAATCTGTACAAGTTCAGTCCTCTTTGACACACCTAAAAAAAAAAAAAAAAGTCTGCCGTTACCGTGGCAATAAGGTGTTCTTCCCTTACAGTCCCGCCTCTGGTGAGGGAAAAGGGAGGATTTTAATCCATCCTATTGCCATGGTGACAATCCTTGGTGAGTTCCTTGCAGACTCACAGGCTTTCCTCTTTCCTATGATTCACTTCTTTTAGATGAAGGAAGGGAGGGCAGCGATTTTTCGGGGAATGGGGACATTTGTTTACAGCCACATGACCAAAAAAAACACATATGCAGCGATCCGTTAAAGAGTTTCAGTTCCCCCGTGTCTCTAGTTTTCCTCCAGACTTTACTGCGGTTGGCTGCTGACACTGTCAGTCCTGTGCGACGACGGAGCTTTCTGCTGTTTCTGGGGCTGTGGTTTCAGCTGCTGCTGGTGCCTCTGGTGGTGAGATTGTTGCCGCTGCTGCTGCTGTTGTTGTTGTTGTTGTTGTTGTTGTTGTTGCTGCTGCTGCTGCTGCTGCTGCGGTTGCTGTTGGTGGGTCGCCTGGGTGAAGGTGCCCTGTTGCTGGAGTGGGAAAGCTGCCTGCAGAATCAGCTGGGTAGACTGGTTGCTATGGAGAAGACGAGTGCCCTGACAGGAAAACAGTGAGAAATCATTACAATATGAAGTCTTTCTTTCTATTCTTTATAGTATTAAAACACCTCTCTTCTCACACGCTACCATTACAATGCATAAACAGTTTAATGTTATATAAAATAATGAAATATCTCCTGATAATGTAATGCATAATAAAGACTCTAAAAGACAAAAAAATGAATAACTTGGTATTTAATCAGGACGTCCATTTAAATAAATTACTTTGCTGCCCTCTACTGGTACCTGTAGGAATTGCTGCTGTTGCTGCTGCCCCTGCTGGCCACTCTGTGCCACTACAGTTGTTTGGTTTTGGTTGTCGGGCTGGCCTTGCTGAGGTTGAGCTGGTTGCAGAGTCAGGGTCTGTGTCTGTCCTCCCTGCTGAATAAACACAGGAGTTAACAGAGAGCAGCACAGGGAAGCATTGACAAATGAACTGAAAAAGAAATCATTTTTTCTTGGAGGGGGGAGAGGAAACAGGATGACAGCACTGCACTCTTTGTTTGACCGCCTACTGTTCTTTAGGGCGCCCTCACGCAAAGTTGTCCCGTACCGCCCCCCCTCCCCCATTCCCCCGCTGGCCTGCACTCACACTGAGTTTCATTGCCAGTTCACGTCAAAATACAAAAACAAGATTTTTCAAAACCACGTCTTTAAAGGAGAGTCTTACTGAGCTAACAAGCCAACTTTCCCCTTTAATGCGCTGCTTTTTATCCAGTTTTATTTCACACTCTCACACAATAACAACACTCTGTCAGCACTGACCAGCTGGGCTCTTCACACATGGTCGCTCGGATGGACTCTTACTATAGTGGTGCTTTTATTCTGATGTTGCATACGGTGCCATTAACTGTTCCATGACTTAGCACTGATTCATCCTTACCTGTTGCCCTCCAAAGGGGTTGTACGCAGTGACCACCTGTCCCATAAACATGGAGGTGGGAACCATGACTGCTCCACATGCCATTGGAGCTGTCACAAGCTTGGTAACCAGCTGCTGCCCTGCTGGGAACCTGAGGCGCATGCAGTGAAGAAAAAGGGTAATGAATAATAATATAAATAGCAGTAAATACAGATCAAACTGTATGCTACTCAAAGTCTGGCATAAGATAAGGAGTTATATTCCTCAGGCTTGGCTGTCATCCTCCTACCGTATCTGTCGGTCCTGTGTGAAGGTGGCCACAGCAGTGCCCGGCTGCGTGTTGTTCTGTGGCAGGCTGGTGCTGATCTGCAGCACGTTTGGCTGCCCTGGCTGTGAAATCATCATGGTGTTGTACAGAGGAGCAGATACAGAGCCCTGGGTTTGGGGCTGAGCCTGCTGGGGTTGCTGGGGCTGACGTTGGGCCTGGAGAGAAGCAATGTGGGAGAACAGGGTGGCCCATTAAATAAGTTCCTTAGAATCGATTAAATGACATAGGCCTCTTTCTTTTGATAATTGATGTTTTCTTCAGTTTGCACTCTACATTTTAAAAGAACATCACCAGTCCAGTTCATTAGACAAATAGTTTTCTTTGCATTTGCCAGGTATAAATCATAGACTGTATAAAACATGGACCTACTCTCACTGATGTCAAACATTTCTGAAGAGGCATTTTAAAGCTGATTGTTGGCAGTTGCATTCTGGAGAAGCTTAACTTTCGATCACTCTAGCAACAGGTAAAGAGGAGGAGTTTAGACGGGCCTTAAGCCTCCTGGCTAACAGCTACAACTCAACCACCTGTCAGTCAAGTCAGCAGCAGCCTTTATTATGCTAATTTATGCGAAACGATTATCTTTAATATAATCAAAGGGAATACGTTGTAAATTCCCCTTGGTACAGTTTTTACCAAAAGACCAAAACCGGTTGTTGTACCAGGCTGTAAACATGTTTATTTCTGCGTTTTAATATGGGACTAAATGGGGATTCCTTGACTTTTGCAGCCAGCCTCAAGTGGCCACTCGAGGAACCGCACTTTTGTGCTATTTTGCATTGTCTTTAATGTTAAAGGTCGCCGCTTGGTGTTAACTCAAAAGAGAAGAACTTGGAAGTTAAACTGACCCCAGCTTATGACTTGGAAAAGGTCTATAAAGTAGTGTAATATGACTCGTGAAAATACAAACATATTGTGATGTGTCTTGCATCTGTGGCTGTTTTGAGTGGATTTTTAAGACGACCCCAGATGGGTCGACGTTTCTTAACTGTACAGTACAGAGGCTGTCTTTGCAGAAAATGTGAAGGTTTGTGTGTTTTACAGCTCTCAGCTGTCACTGTTCAGTTCTCAGTCCGTCGCATGATTACACACTAACAAGCTGCCCTGCGGCTCTTCTTGTTATCTACATGGGATGTAAACATTACCACTTCAAAGAGCAGCGTTGTGTTTGTGTCAAATAGAGTCAAAAGTTTACACTGAACGAGTGCTCTCAGAGGACACAGGATATTGATGGGATATCACTGTTTGACCTTTCACCCTAATAAACCTACAGATACATAACATAAAATACTTCAGTTGTAGCTCTGATCTGTGGTGTGTGTCCCACCTGTGTGAGGGTGTTGGTCTGCTGCTGGAGGTTCTGCTGAGGGGGCGGGGCCTGCTGCTGGATGGTGAGCTGCTGAGTTCCTGAATGGACGGGGTTAATTGTTGTTTGCTGGACTTGATTGGTCAAAGAAGTCGTTTGTTGGACCTGCCCCACCTGCGGG